>PVJA010025970.1:0-15376 GCA_004027025.1 Myocastor coypus
AATTTTATTTATTTATTTATTTATTTATTGTTTCAGAACCTTTGTTTGTTTATTCACTCATTTTTATGGCCGGCTCAGCCCGCCCCGAGAGCAGGGCTGGCGCAGCATGTGGTGCCAGGGATCGAACCGCGGTCCCTGAAGCCACCCAAGCTTTCCCAAGCAGGCGCGTTAGACCACTGAGCCATCCCGCCGGGCCCCAGAGTAGCTTTTATAACCATGTAGTCTCATTGTTTCTGTGATGTGTTAAGGATATGACTCCTGTGTTGGTGGAATTCTAGGCTCTGTTCTCTACTTTTATTTGGACCTTCTCTTCATCTCTACCGTTTTACTCTATTATAGTGAGCTGGGTATAAACTCTTGGGTCATACTCAATACCTCAGTGTGGACAAGATTGCTTCCCCCTTTCAGATAATCCTCCTGATGGTCCCTTCTTTTCACTTGATACTAGGATAAAACCTATTTATTTTCAGCTTCTGCTTTCAAATTAGTCTGCCATGATTCTGAACATCTGTTGACTGTAGTGTGATTATCCTCTTTTTTTCTTTTTATTTAAGGAAGAGTCTACAGGGTCAGAGCTTCTACAGCAGTGGTTCTCAACCTTTCTAATACTGTGACCCTGCAATACAGTTCCTCATGTTGCGGTGACCCCAAACCAAAAAATAATTTTGCTACACTTATGATTTGGAATGGCTTTAGGTGACCCCTGTGTTTTTGTTGTTTGACCCCTGCCAGGGTTGCGACCCACAGGTTGAGAACTGCTGTTCTACAGGGTCATGGTCTATCGGGTCTCAATTTGTCTGCTATTCTCCTCTTTACAGCCTCCCAAGAGCTGAATTGCTGGTGCGCTACCATGCCCAGTCTTAGATCACCTCGGGGCAGGGCCAGCAGGGCACACCAAGGATCAAACCCAGGAAGTTATTATCCTCTTCTCTTATCATTTAAGTATACTGTGACTTTGCTTTCTTCTGCACAAATATTGATGATGGTTTAGATCATGTGACTTATTCCTCACCCACTTTTTGGAGTTTGTTGGGCTACTTTGTCTCAGTTTTGTTTGATTTTGCTATCTACTTGTCTGTGTGACATTGGGTTTTGAGACCTGAAAATTAAAGCACCACTGCCACTGTCTTGATGAGTTTTGCTTTTTAGGAAAACTTTACTTTTTTATTTTTTTATTTTTATTTTTTTTTTGTCTTTTTGAGACAGGGTCTCGCTATGCAGTTGAGGCTGGTCCTGCACTCACTTTTGTAGCCCAGGCTGGTCTCGAACTCGCACCAATCCTCCTGCCTCAGCCTCCCGAGTGCTGGGATTACAGGCGTGAGCCACCACGCCCGGCTTTTTAGGAAAACTTTAAAACCCCTGTTAACTCAGTTTCCTCATTTATAAACTGGGGGTAATAATAGTATGGAGGATAGGGGACAGTTAATTTGGGAGGGTGCCACATACGTTTTAATACCAGCACTCTGGTAGGCTGATGCAAGGTGCTGTTAAATTGAAGCCCAGCCTGGACAACTTGGGTAGACCCTGTCTCAAAATTTAAAAAATGAGATAGGGCAGAGGATGTATTTTGAAGATGTTCTGGGTTTAATCTCCAGTACTGCGTGTACATGCCCATACACACACACACATAGAACATAAAATCATGAGCAGTTGATATGCAGAAAACTTGGTACGGAGATTAAGTATTATATCCCTGAATAATAGTTGTGATTGATTGATTGAATATTTATTAGGTTGTACTAGGGATAAAATTGAGGACCTTCAGCTTGCCAGGCAAGCACTTATTCCACCATCTTCCAGGCATAGTTGTGATTACTGATAGTGCTTCTTTCCCCCCACCAACCCACACTACTGAGGATTTTTCCAGGGCTTCACATATAGTAGACAAAAACTCTTTAAGATTGAGCTACAGATCCCCAGCCCAATAATGCACATTTGGGGAATGCAAGGAAGGGGGAGTCTGTTTTCCCCCTTCCTTGTACTCAGGTTCTGTGTGTTCATATTATTTTGACCTGTCAGTAGAAAGATAAAAGATAATTTAAAAGTAGTTATCAACAGCTGGTACTGCACCTGTTATCTGCATTATTAAAGAAAGAATCTTTTTAAGCTTTTATGGAACCAGATCCCTTTTTAGTTTTCTTAAGGGAAATTTTTTTTTTTTTTTTTTTTTTTTAATGGTCTTTTTGAGACAAGGTCTCGCTATGCAGTTCAGGGGTATTTTTTTTGTGTGTGTGTGTGTGCGGGGCAGGGGTTTGAACTCACAAACTTGCAATTGCCAGGCTGGCCCCTCGCTATACAGTTCAGGCTGGCCTTGAGCTCACTTTTGCAGCCCAGGCTGGTCTAGAACTGGTATTGATCCTCCTGCCTCAGCCTCCCAAGTGCTGAGATTACAGGAGTGTGCCACCATGCCTGGCTATTAAGGAAAATAATTTTGTTTTGTTGAACACAGAAATTTATCCGATACTAGAAAATTGTTTCTAAAATATCAGCTACATCCTACTACCTTCATAACTTTTTTCCTAATTTTTTTCTTTTTTTTAATTTGCGGGACTGGGGTTCGAACTCATGACCTTGCATTTGTTTTGCAGGCGCTTGTGCAACAGAGCTATCTCCCCAGCCCCTACCTTAATAACTTTTGCTCTTTCTTTGTAATACTGTATAATTAGTGCTCTTTTGTATGTCAGCCTTTTTTCTTGAAGCTTTTTTGTTTTGTTGTTTTTTTTTCTTGAGACAGGTTTTCATTATGCAGTTCAGGCTGTCCTTGAGCTCACTTTTGTAGCCTAGGCTGCTCTCAAACTCAACAAATTCAACTTATGATCCTCCTGCCTCAGCCTCCCAAGTGCTGGGATGATAGGTGTGTACCACCATGCCTGGTTTTTCTAAATTGGGAAAAGTTTTATAGATCAAAAGCTGTTTTATCTCTCCCCAGATTATAATCTCTGTTTTTCCCTTTAATATCGAGAAAAATAAGATCTCAACTACTGACTTATGGAATTTGCTGCATTTTTTTCTGTTACTTTACCACTTATAAATATTAAACCATTTGGGCCAGGGAGATAGTTCCATGGCATAAGTGCCTGCCTGGCAAGTGCAAGGTTGTGAGTTCAAACCCTGGTCCCACACACACAAAAGAATAATAGTAGATATTAAACCATTTAACTGATAGAAAATATCCATGTTTGTGTAGAGTCCTCTCACATTCTATGATTACAGCATTGCACAGAGAAGAATCACAGTAAGTACTCAGTTTTAGTTGATGAGATGCTCATATGCTGTTGCTTTTTTTTTTCTGGTACTAGGGGTCAAACTCAGGACCTTGCACTTGCCAGGCATGCACTTATGCCGCTGAGTTATGTTCTTGACCCTATTTGCTTCTAAGTATTTCAATAAGTAGAATGATTAAGGTATGAAGAAAATTTTCATTTTTTTATTACATTCATTATGTTGCAAACCTGGTGGATTTTGTATAGTAAGTAAGGTCTTCTAAATGATGACATGGGGGCCCAGCGGGATGGCTCAGTGGTTTAAAGCGCCTGCTTGGGAAAGCTTGGGTGGCTTCAGGGACCGCAGTTCGATCCCCGGCACCACATGCTGCGCCAGCCCTGCCCTCTGTGCGGGCTGAGCTGGCCATAAAAATGATTGAATTAACAAAGAAAGGTTCTGATAAATAAATAAAGAAAGAAAGAAAGAAAGAAAGAAAGAAAGAAAGAAAGAAAGATAGATGACATGACGCTTTGTTTTTCTTTTTGTGGGACTGGGGTTTGAACTCATGACTTTGCACTTGCCAGGGAGGCACTTGTGCCACAGAGCTCTCTCTCCAGCTAGTTTTTCTAATTCCATTCCATTCCATTCCATTCCATTCCATTCCATTCCATTCCATTCCATTCCATTCCATTCCATTCCATTCCTTTCCTTTCCTTTCCTTTTCTTTCCTTTCCTTTCCTCTTTTCTTATTTTCCTTCCTTCCTTCCTTCCTTCCTTCCTCTCTAGTGCATGAGTGGGTTTATTTTTTACATGTTCACTCCAGATTT
Organism: Myocastor coypus; assembly: GCA_004027025.1. Lineage (NCBI taxonomy): Eukaryota > Metazoa > Chordata > Mammalia > Rodentia > Myocastoridae > Myocastor > Myocastor coypus. The sequence goes on from PVJA010025970.1 coordinate 4,032, forward strand.
TTTTTTTTTTTTTTTTTTTTTTTTTTTTTTTTTTTTTTTTTTTTTTTTAATTATGGCTGGCTCAATCTGCCCTAGGGGCGGGGCTGGCATAGCATGCGATTCTGGGGATCAAACCGTGGTCCCAGTGGTTGCCTAAGTTTGCTTTTAAACAGATGCTTTAGACCACTGAGCCATCTTGCTGGCCCAACTCCAGATTTTTCTGGTAGTTCCTCGATCTTTATGTAAGCCCAACAGGTGATGAGATCTTCTTAGAAGCAGTATGGCTTGAATTCAGATTTAGTTTGGCCACTTTTGTGTATCATTTTTAGAAAGTATTTGTGTACTTGTTTCTTCTTTACTTGGAAAATAAGTGTTATAGTTGCCCAAACTTTTGTGGGGACTTTCATTACAGCTTTAGCTAATGAACTTTGAGGGAGAGTAAAAATTATAGCTGTCTTTATGCAAAGCATAAAATAATGAATTGAGCTGTAGAAACAAGTCTGATAATCTTTTGGAAAGTCCTGGTTTTAGAGTCAGCACAAGGCAGACAGGTTTGAATTCACCCTTGTACCACATAGTTACTGCATCATGACAGCTGGCTGCTTTAACTTCTCTAATTTATAATCTTTGTAAACTGCAAGTTAAAAAGTAGATTGTGATAAAAGGGATATTGTGAGGACTAAGTGAATTTATACATAGAAAGTGCTTATAACTCAGTGACTGACACTTAAGTGGGTGTCTCCCAATTGAGAATTGTTGTAAGTAATTATTATAGTTGTAGTGATTTAAGTTACTTAAGTTACCTTGGCCCACAGTTTCTCAGATGCTAAATGAAAGTCTTCACATTAATAATCTCCAGGGCTTATTCCAGCCTGAAAAGTTCTAGGAACTTTTATGTTGATGCATAAGATAGCAGTTGTGTTGGAGTGGTACTGTAGCAGTAGTAATTAGGAGCAGGGAATAGGCCTGATGGTGATGAGAAATGTTAACCAAGATTATGTTGCTAGGTGAATAGTTTGAAGGTAGTAGGTAAAAGTGAGAATTAGTTATCTCTATTTAGATGAGAACAGCCAGTCACTGTTATCAATAAACTCATCTGTGCTACTAAGAGGGTTTTCAAAATATTTTACTTTATTTTTTGTATTTTAGGGACAAAGCGTCTACAGGGTGTTCAGGGTCTCACTACTAGATTGGACTCTAGTGATCTGCTTTTTTGCAGCCTCCTAAGAGCTGGGATTACAGGCATGGGCCACCATGCCCAGTCTCAACTGGTGTCTCAGCCACCCTGGGGATCAGACCAGTACCAGCATATCAGGCCCAGGGATCAAACCCCTGACTCCTGCATGTGCTTGTAGGTGCTTTAATCCGCTGAGCTATTTTGGCTGGCCCTTGAGTCTTACCCTTTCTGATGTGGGAGTTTATTACTGTAAAGATTATCTAGTCTTTCTGTGTGTATATTCCATTCCACCTAAAACAAATGTCAGTAGCAGTGACAAAAAAATATTTAATCCATAATTACCTGTGCTGGGCTGGTAAGATGACTCAGTGGTCTAAAGTGCCAGCTTAGGCAACCACAGGGACCACAGTTCCATCCCCAGTACCACATGCTGCACTGGTTATGACATAAATAAAATTAAAAAATAATAATTACATGAGCTTGTGGAAGTTACATTTTGAGAAATGTATGTAACATTTTTTTCTCCCTGTGCCCTCACATATAGCTGTCCTTTCTTTTGGTTTTACCCACGATAATCCTATTAATTTATCAGGCTGCCTGGGTTTGCTGTTGCTTGTAAAGTAGATACATGGAATCTACCTTATAATTACTGTGCAGTCTCCATACTTACCAAATATTTTGGGTTACCTGAATGTTAAATATTATTGTGAACACAAATATTTAGTGAATAAAAGCCAGTGTTAGATTCATAATGTAAAATAATTTCTTAGGAGCTTAAAAATGTGGCATAGTATATGTGCTAGCACAAATAGAGCTTTTTAATATCACATCACTTTAAAAATTAAAAGCTTTACAGAGAAGCTTTTGCTAGACTGCGGAACCATTTGGAATTGTATGTGTTGGGGTAGCTTTTTTGTCTGTGAATAACCCTGACTTAGAAGACAGCCCTGCTATTTTCATTATGATCACCTTGACTAGGCATGCTAAGACAAATTTCTGGAGTCCTCAGATGAAAAGTGGGTAACAACATTTATCTAACAAGAATTTTATTTTTTTTTTTTTTATTTTTTTATTTTTTGTCTTTTTGAGACAGGGTCTTGCTATGCAGTTGAGGCTGGCCTTGAGCTCACTTTTGTAGCGCAGGCTGGTCTCGAACTCGCACCAATCCTCCTGCCTCAGCCTCCCGAGTGCTGGGATTACAGGCGTGAGCCACCACGCCCAGCTACTAACAAGAATTTTAAATTCTTTTTTTTTTTTTGTTTTTGTTTTTTTTGGAGGCAGGGTCTCGCTATGCAGTTCAGGCTGGCCTTGAGCTCACTTTTGTAGCCCAGGCTGGTCTCGAACTCGCACCGATCCTCCTGCCTCAGCCTCCCGAGTGCTGGGATTATAGGCGTGTGCCACCACGCCCGGCAAGAATTTTAAATTCTTGAATAAAAATATTCAACCAATCTTTAGATTCTTTGGTTTCAGTGTATATGATACTGGCAATTACTAGTAAAGACAGCAGTATCAAGTTTTTTAGAGATAGGGTCTTGCTCTGTAGTTCAGGCTGTGGCTTTTAACTCACTAGGTAGCCCAGGTTGGCCTCATACTCCTTGTGATCCTTCTGCTTCAGCCTCCCTAATACTGGGATTGTAGAGGCACGCTGGCAGGAGTACTGATTTAAAAGTTTTGTAGCTCATTGACATTTACTGAGATAAAAGATTTTGGGGAAAGTCGGGTGCTGGGAGTTCAACTCAGGATCTCTTGTATGTTAAGCTTAGTACCATTGAGCTACATTCCCACAACCCTGACAAAATCTTAATGAAAACATGCTGACTGGTTTATAGTGGTTTCATTCTAGGCCAGTTTAGTTCTTAAGTCTTAGCACAGAGTTTGTGTTTGGTCGGAGGGTAGCGCTGGGGATTAAATTCAGCTAGGCAAGTGCTCTACCATTTAGTGTATCCATCTCCAGCCTACTTTCAGCTACTTTCTTCTCTTCCTTTCTTACAGCCAGATATGGCTTTGGCTTTTGGACATTGACACAGTGCGGTTTCTTTTCCAGTCTGCCTGTGATTTGTCTAAATTCTTTACAGGGAATAGGACATTTTATTTTTATTTTTATTTTTATTTTTATTTTTTTTTTGCGGAAGCAGGGATTGAACTCAGGACCTTGCGTTTGCCAGCCAAGTGCTTATTCTACTGAGCTATCTCCTTGGTCCCCAAGGACATTTTAAATATATTTTTTTAAACTTTATTTATGGCCAGCTCAGCCTGCCCTGGGGGTGGTACTGGTGCAACATGTGGTACAGGGATTGAACCGTGGTTCCTGCAGTTGCCTAAGCTTACCTAAAGAGGTACTTTAGACCGGTGAGCTATCTTGCTGGCCCAGGACATTTTAAATATTTTTGACTTGTTATTTTGCTCTTGTTTTATATAGTGCTTCTTGACATTCTTAAAATAGCTAGAGACATTTAAAAGTCTTCTCTTTTTTTGAGACAAGGTCTTGCTATGCAGTTCAGGCTGGCCTTGAACTCACTTTTGTAGCCCAGGCTCACACTGATCCTCCTGCTTCAGCCTCCCAAGTGCTGGAATTGCAGGCGTGTACCACCACACCCAGCTTGTGAATTTTTGAGTGAATTTTAGAATGGCAAATCCGAACAAGATATGGTGGCACCCACCTATAATGCTAGCATTCTAGGCTGGTGAGACATGTGGATCACTACTTTGAGCTCGGTCTGAGTGACTTAGACCTTGTCTCAAAATGGGAAAGATAAAAAGTGCTAGGGGTTTAGTTCAATAAAATGGCTCTGGATTTAATCCCAAGTACTACAGAAGATGGGGGAAAGTAATTCTGAAATATTCTTCTGTCTTTAATAAACTAAGGTTTCATTTAGGAACTTCTGCTTTGGGATGTTACCCCCCCCCCGCCCCCCCCAGAAGCCAAATATTGGACCAACATATATTTTGTGCTAGATGTTATCAAGTGTTTAATATGCTACCTTATTCAGTCTTTATAATTTCTAAAGTAGGCATCTGTCCTTTTAAAAAATGAGGCTACCAAGGCTTAGGAAGTTTAAATAATTTGCCCAAGATAGTACATATGGTAAATGGTGGAGTTTATACTTAGGCATTCTGCCCTCACACTATTTCCTGACAGTTGCTTTATGCACCATCAGTTTTCTCACATCTTTATTGAAGTGGCTTCGGAATTCTTTTAGAACTCCCATTAGAATTTGAAGCTGTGCTTTTGATGTTGAAATCTGTTACTGTTACTTCTGAGGTTTGCAGGTTCTCTTAAGCCTGCAAGTATAGGGATGTTGGATATGGTGATACCTGGTGGAAGAAACTGTTACTTATTGAAGGGATTATAGTATAGGTTACTTGGTATACTTTTGTCTTTTCTAGTGTCTTCAAAGTTTGAAAGCTTACTTGTAATTTCTTCAGAGGCATAAATTTTAAGTATACAGATTAGTAAGCCAATTTTAGTTTGAAGTGTATAAACCTAGCTTTTGGCTTAGCATTTCCATCTGGGATTTGTCACTCATTCAAAACTACTATTTCACAGTGACATAGGGAAGATATGTGGTAGCGGTTTCATTTATAGTTGTGAAACTGAAGAAAGTATGTTTCTGATTTTTGAGCTATTGTGTATCTCAGGGTGAGGGGACTGTATTCAAAATTTTGTGCATTAAAGAGTTTATATTTTGGAGGATTCTATTACAACAGTATTGTGGTCATTCATTAGGTCTTATTATGTAGGGTGACGTTTTTTTTTTTTTTTTTTAATGTGTTTGATACAGGGTTTCACTATGCAGCTTGGACTTGTAGTGATCTTTTTGTTTTCAGCCTCCTCAGCTCTGAGATTGCAGGTGTGCTTAGTGTAACTGGGGGTGGGGCCAGTACTGATGCATGTGATACTGTGGCTTGCATCTGGTCCCTGTGGTTGCCTAAGCAGGTACTTAGTCTGCCGATCTATCTTGCCAGTCCTTGAAGGGTGACTTGTGAGGTGATTGTTATTTTGTTTCTGTGTTGATCAAGGTTTTACTAGAGGAACAGATATAGTACAACGAACAGATATAACACAAGGTGTACAAATGTATAAAAAATTATAAGATTGGTTTACAAGACAGTCAGCTTCAGAATTGGATGAGGAAGCATGTGATTGATGGTTTCAGTCCTCAGGTCTTGAAGGCTGAGGAATCTGTGACAGACAGCTGAAGGGTCCAAGCCAGAAGCTGAAGAGTCTGTGCTGGAAGCCAGGAGATGAACTCCCAAGTTGACTGTGAAGACTGAGGTTCTTTTGAGGAAGTAGATGATGGAATAGTTCTCAACCCCTTTATGTACCCTTTTTGTGCTAAGTCACTCTAGGGCCGGCACTCCTCCTGCCCTTGGACAGGCCCCTTCACGCCCTATGGGGCAGGACTCCCATAGCCCATGGTGTGGAACCGCCTCGGTGATCCAGCTAAGTTGACACAATCAATGTATCAGCCACTACAATGTCAAGGGTTCTTGAACTGTAGACAGGAGCTTTCCATGCTAACATCTTCAAGGAGCAGTCTTGGGTATGATTAGAATGGATGTTTCTTTTCCCAGGGTCTCTGCACACTAGAGTCTATGAGGACACATTCTGCTTGTCAATAGACTGGATTTGTTCTTCTTGTTTCTTTGTGCACTTTTTTTTTTTTTTTTTTTTTTAATGTTATTATGACTGACTCAGCCTGACCTGGGGGTGGGGCTCAAACCATGGTCCCTGCAGTTACCTAGGCTTGCCTAAGCAGGCACTTTAGACTGCTGAGCCATCTTGCCAGCCCAAAAGTGGATAATTTGATGATGGAGATTTTTCCTATTCATTGGACTGTTGTAAGACAAGTTTTCTTTTTTCTTTTTCCTCCTGTACAGATAGTTCTATAGTCTTTCCATAGGTGTGTGAGGTTGATACCTGTTTTTTTTTTTTTTTTTTTTTGTCTTTTTGAGACAGGGTCTCACTATGCAGTTCAGGCTGGCCTTTATCTCAGGCTGGTCTCAAGCTCACACAGTTCCTCTTGCCTCAGCCTCCCAAGTGGTGGGATTACAGGCGTGTGCCACCACCCCAGCTCTCTGGTCTTCAAAGAACTTTTGTATTATGTATGTTAATCCTTTTAAAAAGTACCTTCCTTAGCAGTTTTTTTGCTTGCTATGTTACCATTTCTGATTCAGACATAAAACTTTAACTTGATTTTAAAGGCTGTATGTTAATTCCACTGTTTTGGGTATTCCTTGTTTTTTAGCCCATCGTTTTTTAAAGTCCTTTAAGCTATTTACAATTTCTAGCAATTTAAAGCACACTTAAGTGTACATAGTTGCTTTGGCACAGATACAGGAATGAGGTTTATGGGTGGAATATTATATGTGTGTTACTATCTTTTGACAGATACTGCTTGTCATCTTTCCAAAAAAAATCTCCCAGTTTATCTGTCTGTCAGCAGTATGTGAAAGTATGTTTATGCTAACGCTGAGCATTTATACTGGTCACAAAGGCTTTAGTTTGCTTTATTTTGTGCCAGCATTGTTCCTTTTGTTTATTGATGTTCATAATTTTTTGTGTGCTTTATTAAGCTATGGCTTATATTCCTCTTTAAAATGTATTAGGTACAGAGTCTACAAGGTTACACTGTATAAGTTGGAGTCCTAGTGATCCTCCTGTTTTCAGCCTCCCAAGTCCTGGGATCACAGGAGTGTGCTACCATGCCCAATCTCTGCCCAGTCTGCCAAGTCTCTATCACTTCAATGCACCCTGGGGGCAAGGCTGGCAGAGCAAGACCGGGATGGAACCCTAGTCCCTGTATTTGCCTAAGAAGGTGCTTTAGTATGCTAAGCTATGTGGCTGGCCCTTATATGCTTTTTTATTTCTACGGGTTTTTTTTTTTGTTGTTGTTGTTGTTGTTTGTTTGTTTCTAATTATTGTTTGCCTGCAAGCTTGCTTACTTCTCTTTTTTTTTTGCCTTTTTGAGACAGGGTCTCACTATGCAGTTCAGGCTGGCCTTGAGCTCACCTTTGTAGCTCAAGCTGGTCTCAAACTCGCACTGATCCTCCTGCCTCCAGCTTCCCAAGTGCCCGGCTTGCTTCCCTGTTTTGTTTTGGTTTGTACAGGGTAGGGTAGGGTAGGGTAGGGTAGGGTAGGGTAGGGTAGGATAGGGTAGGGTAGGGTAGGGTAGGTTTGGACAGTATCTCATTATGTAGTTCTGACTAGCTATGAACTTGCTATGTGGACCATGCTGGTCTTGAACTCTGTGCAGTTCTCCTGCCTCAGTGTCAGTGCTAGGATGACAGGCATATACCTGATTGAAGCCTTACTATTTTATTTTGGTGGACATTTCAAGAGTGGTAGTATTTACAGTGTGTCATTACTTTTGTCACTTGATTTAGGGCTATTTATTTATTTTTTCCAGTACTGGGATTTGAACTTAGGACCCTGAGCTTGCCAGGCAAGCACTCATTCAACTGAGCTATCTCCCCAACCCTCTTAAAATAATTTTGAACAATTTGGTGAAGTGCTATTCTGAAAAATATTGTAAGCAAGTCTGCCTTGTGGTTTTTTTTTTTTTTGTGTGTGTGTGTGTTTTTTTTCTTGATCAGCTCAGTTTGTTTAAATTTACAGTAAGCATATATATATATACACACACACACACACACATATATATATATACATATATACACATGTATATACACACACGTATATGTATAGCATGTTTTGGAATATGTGTTTTGGAATGGCTAATCATTCTGATGTTACTTCTAAATTATACTTTTATTGTGTTGTGAATGAATTTAAGATGGCCATAAACAACAAGTTGTTTAAGTTGTCCATGCTGTGTTGTAACAAAATAACTCTTTTATTTTTTTTATTGTAACTGGGAATTTTTCTTTCATTTATTTATTTATTTATTTATTTATTTATTTTCTTGTTTCAGAACCTTTGTTTGTTTATTCACTCATTTTTATGGCCGGCTCAGCCTGCCCAGAGGGCAGGCCTGGCGCAGCATGTGGTGCCAGGGATCGAACCACAGTCCCTGCAGCTTCCCTAAGCAGGCGCTTTAGACCACTGAGCCACCCTGCCGGGCCCTGTAACTGGGAATTGAACTTACAAGTTCGTGCTTGTCATGCAGGTGCTGTGCCTCTGAGCTGTGTCCCCTGCCTCCTCTTTGTAATGATTAGTGGGCTGAGGTATTTCTAGCATGTATCTTTTTTCAATCATATTCCAAAGAAAAGAGGTTGTATGTATGAGTAGACTAGCCTTCATATACAAAATATGAACAAGATATTTTAGTTTTTATAATTATATTTGAAATTTTGTCTTTGCAAACTTTTTCCTTCAAAATCTTTTTGTAAATAGGTCAAAGTGAGTTAAGATACATAGTTTATCATATGTTAACTGAATAGAATAGTGAGAGTATTTTGGGATTTTAGAAAAGCTTTAAAGTCCTGTACTCCATTAGAAGGAATGAAGAGTGTACTATTCAGAAAAATTGATGTTGAAATTGGTCTGTACTTGGGGCCGGTGACATAGCTCAGGAGTCTATAAAGGCCTGCTTAGGCAAGCTTAGGTAATTGCAGGGGCGGCAGTTAGATCCCCAGCACCACATGCTGTTGCAGCCCCACCCCCAGAGCAGGCTGAGCCAGCCATAACATAAAGTTTTTTTTAAAATACATTTTAAAAATTAAAAGAAAATAAATTAGTCTGTAGTATTTTAAATACAGATAAAAATAAATATTTTGATTTATTAAACTTAATTTACAGTGTTTCCTTAACAAGATCTATCAGTAAGTTGGAAATAAAACTAATTAATGTGAGATTTTTAAGATATGGGAGTTTTATTCATGTTTTCACTTATTCTGTAATTTTGTTTCTTTTTTTTTTTTTTTTTAAACTTAAGTTATGGCAGGCTCAGCCTGCCATGGGAGTGGGGCTGTCACAGCATGTGGTGCCAGGGATCGAACTGCAGTCCCTGTGCTTACCTAAGCTTGCCTAAGCAGGTGCTTTAGACTGTTGAGCTATTCCGCTAGCCCGTGTTTTTGTCTTTTTGAGACAGAGTCTTGATGTGCATTTCAGGCTGGATTTGAGCTCACTTTTGTAGCCCAGGCTCGTCTCGAACTCACATCAATCCTGCCAGCTTCCCAAGTGCTGGGATTACAGATGTGCACCACCACGCCTGGAAACTCAGTAATTTTCTTTGTCACACTTCATTGCTTTAGCAGTGGGTCTCTACCAAGGATGACTAGATCTAGAAACATTTTGGCAATTCCCATTGGAGAGATACATCTAGTTCCTCGGTAGAGCTAGTAAACCTCTTGTAACTCATAAGACAGCCCACAACAGTAAAGATACCTGGCCAAAAATGTTAATAGTGCTAAGTTGAGAAACTTCTGCTCTGTAGCAGAAAGCATGCATAATTAATCTCTAAAAAAGTATAAAAGCATTATAATAAAGGCCATCAGCATCTTTTTGTTTTTAATTTTTAAAAATATTATTTATTTGTATTATGGGTGGCTTAGCCTGCCCTGGGATTGGGGCTCGTGCAGCGTGTGGTGTGAGGGATCCAAACCATGGTCCCTGCAGTTGGCTAAGCTTGCCTAAGCAGGTGCTTTAGACTGCTGAGCCATCTTGCCGGCACAGAACAATGTAATTTATAATTTGAGGGAGTATTTAAACTTCTCCCTGTCATCTATCTTCCTTTTTTTTTTTTTTCTTTTTTGTATTTAGGGGAGGGGCTGTAGGGTCTCACTATATAGATCACACTCATGGTGCTGGGATTACAGGAGCGTGCCACCTTGCCCAGTCTCAATCACTGTCTCAGCATGCTCTGGGGGTGGGGGTTGGTCTGACACTGGGTCTCTGGCTGCTGTGCTCTGTCTAAGCAGATGCTTTCGTCTGTTGAGTTATCTGGTTGGCCCTATTTTGTTCTGTTTTTAATGTTTTTTTCTTGTAATAGAAATAGCTGGGCCATAGTGGCACACAGCTATACTCACAGCATTGGAGAAGCTGAGACAGTAGGATCACTGGAGTTCAAGGCCAGTCTGTACTACATAGCAAAACTGTCTCAAAAAGACCACAGCATAAATCTGTGTAATAGAAATCATGTTCTAGGGGATGAGGAGATAGCTCCGTGCCACATGTGCCTGCCTGGCAAGTGCAAGGTCATGAGTTTGAACCCTGGTCTTGCCAAAAAAAAAAAAAAGAAGAAGAAAAATGATGTACTATGTGAGCTTGTATGTCTAAGAATTCTCAAGTTGCAACCTTTTCTCTGAATACCTTAGGATTATCTTTGTCATGTTGCTTTGTAAGGCAAACATTTTAAGTGTACTCTATGTTGAAAGTGGTAGGAGACAGGTTTTATTAAATATTGTATTATGCCTTAGATTACTATGTTCCAAGGTAGATACAGTGTGAAGTTTTCTGAAAGGGAATTTTTTTTTTAATGTGCTATTCAGTGTAGTATTTATAATTGTTCTCTTTGTTTTATTGAGACACAAGTTCTTACTCATTTTTCCAGGTTGGCTTTGAAATCGATAGGTAGGCCAGAATGGGTTGAAATTTATCATAGTTCTCCTTCCTCTGGTTTTGCACAATGCTAAGGTTATAGGAGTATGCTACCATGGTGAATTTATGGGTGAAATAAAAATATGTGAATCTCAAGACTTTTCTGATGTATTTATTTTAGTATTTGGTACAGGGTCTCACTATGCAGCTTGGACGCATAGTGATCCTCTTGTTTTCAGCCTCCCCAGTGCTGGGTTTACAGATGTGTGTCACCATGCCTGGACTGACACCAGCTCAGCAGGCCCGAGGGCAGGGCTGGCATAGCATGTTGTGCTGGGGATCAAACCCTGGTCCCTGTGCTTGCCTGTGAGACAGTGCCTTGCTGTGTAGTTCAGGGTGACCCTGATTTCACAGTGATCCTCCTGTGTCCATCTCCTTAAGTGCTAGGATTACAGGTATACACCACCACAATTGGTTTGTTTTAAAATCTGTAATTATATGCAATCTTTTATATTTTTCTTTTATTTTCTTGGCATTAGGGATTGAACTTGGGACCTTGAGTTTGCCAGGCAAGTGCTTTATGAACATTTAGTAATTTGTTTCAAGAAAAAGTCACCATGAAAAACTAAAGACTTGAGTTGACCTTTATATTTTAAGGAATTAAATTCATATTTTATGAGTGTAATACAC
>PVJA010025970.1:15476-30215 GCA_004027025.1 Myocastor coypus
TTTTTTTTTTTTTTTTTTTTTAGGAATTTTTAAATTTTATTTATTTATTTTTTTTCTTGTTTCAGAACCTTTGTTTGTTTATTCACACATTTTTATGGCTGACTCAGTCACCCTGAGGGCAGGGCTGGCGCAGCATGTGGTGCTGGGGATCGAACTGTGGTCCCTGAAGCCGCCCAAGCTTTCCCAAGCAGGCGCTTTAGACCACTGAGCCATCCCGCCGGGCCCCTTAAATTCTTTTTAAAAGGTGAAAAGCTTTCATTAGGAAAGCTTTATAGATATGGTTGTTGAAGTAAACTTCAGAAGAAAAATTTTAAATTTTTAAATATGTAACTTACAAATTCAGATCTAATTTTTAATGTAGGAAAATTAACTTTTGGGCCTCATAGAGAAGCCTATGATACATTGAAGAGATAAAATTACTTAAAAGAAAAACTTAACAGAAAAAACACTTAGTTTTCATAAAGCAGGAAAATGTTAGCTGGGCATGGTGGCTCACACCTGTAATCCCAGCACTCGGGAGGCTGAGGCAGGAGGATCAGTGTGAGTTCAAGACCAGCCTGGGCTACAAAAGTGAGCTCAAGGCCAGCCTGAACTGCATAGTGAGACCCTATCTCAAAAAGACAAAAAAAAAAAAAGAAAGAAAAGAAAAAGAAAAAGAAAATGTTGGCAGTGATCAGTCTTAAAGACATTGTGAGGGCTGGGGATACAGCTCAGTAGCACAGTGCCTGCTTGGCAAGCATGAGATCCTGAGTTAATTCCAGGTACCCCCCAAAAAACAAAACAAAACAAAAAACAAAACAAACGTTGATGTGTATAAAAACATATCACTTTTACATTATGGCAGGTTAAATTAAACTAAAGCCTCAGTTCTTTTTTGTCTGTCTGTGGCTGTGTCTGTCTCTGTCTCTGTCTCTCTTTCTTTCTTGTAATGCCAGTCATTGAACTCAGGACCCTGGGCTGGCAAGGCAGGTGCTTAGTTGTATTGCGGTATCTCCCTGACCACTAAAACACAAATTTTGTATATCTTTGTGGTGTGTCACCTCTCACCATGTTTCTGGTTGGAGCTAAGTATTCACGGTTTGTTTGTTTGTTTGTTTATTGTATTTTTTAGGGCAGAGTCTACAGGGATAGGGTATTCAGGATCTCACTACTAGATCAGAATTGTAGTGATCCCAGTTTCCCAAGAGCTAGGTTACAGGCATGCACCACCACGCCCAGTCTCTAGCAATAGATATATTTTTATCAGTTCTTGTCAAGTATGGTATAACTCCCTTGATTTTTTTTTTTTTTTAATTAATCTTTAATCTTTTTTTTGTGACCTGCTTAGTCTGCCCTGGGAGTGGGTCTGGTATAGCATGTGGTGCCTGGGATTGAACCTGTGCATGTCTAAGCTTGCCTAGCAGGCACTGTAGACCACTGAGCTATCTTGCCAGTCCCCCTCACCCAGTCTCAAGTGCCATCTCAGCATGCCCTGGGGATGGGCACGGCACAGCAGGCCCTGGGATTGAACCTAGCCCCTGAGCCTGCTTGTAGGTGCTTTAATCCTGTGAACTAATTGACTAACCCTGCATTCAAGGTTTAATTAACAAAAGAGTAGCTGGTGTTTTGAAAGTAGTAGCAAATTCTAAACTCACGTTTCTCAGAAGCCTATCTGATTATGATTTCCTTGTGCCAAAAAGAAAACAAAAGAAAAAAAGGTTTATTGTAAAGACACTGAGGTAGCACTTAGGAGGACAGTACACCAAACTAAGGATATGGGGATGAGGAACTTCCTAGCAGGGGGTGGTGGTGGCGGCGGTGGCCGTAGCAGTAGCAGTAGCAGTAGCAGTAGCAGTAGCAGTAGCAGTAGCAGTAGCAGTGGTAGTAGTAGTTAGGCTTGTTCATCAAGTTACTACCAAATGGTTATGTCCAGTGACCTTTAATCTCCAGGACACTCCCATTTTTTTCACATTGCTGGGTGAGAGAGTGTCTGGTTGGCCTACTGCAGAAGTAATCCACTTTTTCCAGGGAATAGGCTTATGGAATGAGCAGAAAAATAGCTAATAGGCCTATCCCTATGGCTCTTTCCAGAAAAACAGGAACTGTGGGCTGATGGGCAAGGTCATTGGTGTGTGCTATACTTAGCACATACACAATACTCTTGATTTTAAAGGCAAAGTGCATTAAAATTGTTGGCGTAACACTATTGGGAAGGTTATAACTGCAATTTGTATGTCAGTGTGAAATTGCCTCCTGACCATTATGAACCAGGAGGAAAATTTTGTACTGAACTTTTTTTTTTAATAAACAGGTCCACTATTTTATTTTTCTGAATATTTATTTATTTACTTATTTATTTATTGTTTCAGAACCTTTGTTTATTCACTCATTTTCATGGCCGGCAGGGCTGGCACAGCATGTGCTGGGGATCTAACCGTGGTCCCTGAAACCGCCTAAGCTTTCCCAAACAGGCGCTTTAGATCACTGAGCCATCCCGCCGGGCCCTGTACTGAACTTCTTTTGTGGAAAATTCATTATTTTTACTGAAATGTTTGAGATACTGAAGTCATTTTATTTTTTGAGGCTTTTGTTGCATTAGTATCTGTTTTTGTGACTAAGATAAAGTACTGTGAAATGGGTGAACAGCATTCATTTACCCATTCATTTCTGAGGCATTATTTTTAGTATCGCAGAACCTGATCTTATAAGGAAAAAAATGATGTAGAATGTGGTTGTAGTTTGAGACAAAATATGCTAATTGCATTAAGAAGATTATAAAATTTAAGTGCTTGGGACCAGTAAAGTAAGTTGATTTTTGGCAAGGAGGATTAGCAATAACTTTAGGTACAAAGAGGCTTTTGTACCTAATTTGAGCAGAAGAAACTGAGCTTAAGATAGATAAGCAGGAAAAAATACAGGCCTTTGGAAGTAGATTTAAGGTAGATCACAAAGTATTTTGCTTATACGTAGAATTTTGAACTTAGAAAGACCTTAGCAGTTTTGAAGGATATTTGAGGAAGGGAGAGATGTAAACCAGAGGTTTGCCTTTAGAAAGTTGAGTATAATTTGAGGAAATTAGGGAAATCATTCAGAAAGCTATTATATTTAAGTTAGGAAATGAAAACTTGAAATAGACCAGTATTAGTGGGATTATCTATCATCCTTATCCAGCATGGGTTCCTTTGTAGGTTTACTAAATGGTTGCCCTAATTGCAGTTTTGCTTGACTTTTCTAATCAGCCTAATCTGTGCTATTAACAATAGTTATGCTAAGGAGTGTAAATGTTATTCCTATGACTAAAATATGTGTGCATGTAGAAATAGAACCTAGGCAAGCTGTCTACCATTGACTTAAACCCTTAGACTTTAAGAATATATTTTGATAAATTGGGATGAGTGGTCTTTAATTTCTGATGCTTTTGCCTCAGCATGCTTAGTAGCTAGGCTTTAAGGGTATGTGCCATCATGCCCCAGTACCATGATTCAAATCTTTATGCATCACTCTTTACTCATATCAAAGTTGAAGACCTTTTTGAGATTTAAGGAATTTATACACCAAAATTGCTTTTCTATCACTTTCACTGTGTATTTTTCTGCATAGGCTCCCTCATTCCAGTGACTTTGTGCATTTTATTTCTTGTCCCTGCAACAAAGACCCGTGTCTTGTGTTAATCTTTTAGGATAAATGCTAAGAGCTTGGTGAGGTGATACACACTTTGTAATCTTAATATTCTGGGTGGGGCTGAGATAGGAGGATCCCAGGTTGGAGTGCATACTGGGCAGCGTAGTGAGACCCTATCTCAAAATAAACAGATTTTTAAAAGAGCGTTGGGGACATAACTTGAAGGCCCTGGGTTTAATCCCCAGTACAGCAAAAAAAAAAAACAAAAAAAACAAACAATAAGCCAAAAGAACATTAAAGTACTGTCTTTTTTGGGATACTTCCATTGAATTACATGTACATGTGCCTTAGCACACTAAAACTTTACTTTTATCATGGTGTTTTTCCACTATTTCCTTCCTTCCTTCCTTCCTTCCTTCCTTCCTTCCTTCCTTCCTTCCTTCCGGTACTAGAGAGTGAACTCCAGCTCTTTGCACTAACCTACATATCCATAGCCCATATTTTCCCCCTTTAATTGTTTGAGACAGGTCTTGCTAAGCAGGCTAGACAGTCTCCAGCCCACAATATAGAATTACAGGCTTCTGCCTACTGTATTATTATTATTATTCTGTTTAGATTATGGCCTTTATGATGATATCTAAATCCTTTTTATCTGTTTCTTGACCACAGATTAAGAAATGCATAATTACATTAATTTTCGTTTATTTATTGTCTTTTTGAGACAGGGTCTCGCTATGCAGTTCAGACTGGCTTTGGGCTCACTTTTTATAGCCCAGGCTGGTCTTGAACTCACACTAATCCTCCTGCCTCAGCCTCCCAAGTGCTGGGACTACAGGTGTGCACCACCACAGCCTGGCTAATTTTTAACAATTTTTTGACCTGCATAGTACTTAAAACTGGATTCATTATTAAGAGAGTGAATTTGATGCCAAAATACCTTAGAATTAGTGAAATCTGACTCTTAAAACTGCGCCACTGGGGCCCAGCGGGATGGCTCAGTGGTCTAAAGTGCCTGCTTGGGGAAGCTTGGGTGGCTTCAGGGACTGCGGTTCGATCCCCGGCACCACATGCTGCGCCAGCCCTGCCCTCGGGGCCGGCTGAGCCGGCCATAAAAATGAGTGAATAAACAAACAAAGGTTCTGAAACAAGAAAAAATAAATAAATAAATAAATAAATAAAAATAAAAATAAATAAATAAAAACTGCGCCACTTATAACTGCGTGCCAGGGTAGATTATTAGGTTATTTAATTATTTCTGATTTGCTTTTTAGTAATAAGATGTAAGAAATGATGACAGGTAACTCAGAATTGTTATGAGAACTGAGTTAATATATCATAGTTTATTTTATTTTATTTTTTAATTTTTTTTATTTTTTTGGTGGGACTGAGGTTCAAACTCACGACCTTGCACTTGCCAGGCAGGCACTTGTGCCACGGAGCTATCTCCCCAGCCCCTCATAGTTTATTTTTTTTAATTTTTAAAAATTTATGTATTTGATGCAGAATCTTACCATGCAGCTTAACTCATAGCAGTCCTCCTTTTCTCAGGTTCCCCATCTCTGGGATTATAGGTGTGCATGAAACCTTGCCCAGACTCCGTTGCCAGCTCTGTACACCCAGAACCAGGGCCTGCATAGCATGTGGAATGGGGAATCAAACTCTGATCCCTGCTATCCTGCTGGCTCTTTTATAGAGCTTAGAATAGTACCTGACATTTTATATGAATCTAAATTTCTATGAATTAACAAAATAGTTGTACATGTGATAGTTTCTATATATACACTTGAAAAGTGATATTTTTCTACCGGGTTTTTTTTCCCTTGCACTCTAGGGTTGTGAATATTATTCACATAAGTTAGGCTTCAGGATATTCATTTACTCATTCACTAAATTTTTATTTTTTTTAGTCTTTTTGAGACAGGATCTCACTGTGCAATTCAGGCTGGCCTTGAGCTCACTTTTGTAGCTCAGGCTGGTCTTAACTCACATTGATCCTGCCTCAGACTCCCAAGAGCTGGGATTACAGGCATGTACCACACGCCCGGGTTCATTCACTAAAAATTATTGAGTGCCGTTTGCTGGACCTTATTCTTGGTATTAGGCAGCATATAAACATGTTACTGGGTTGTATGAGCAACGTGGAAAAGGATAAAGAGGAAGGATGATGAGAATTAAGGATGGTAAGGCAGTTGACCTTTTTTTTTTTTTTTTTTTTGATACAGGGAATTGCCCTCAGGACCCTGTGCTTGCCAGGCAAGTGCTTATTCTAAAGAGCTATCTCTCTATGGCTCAGGCAATTAACATTTTAAGTAAGATGGTCTGAGTAAGCCTTATTTAACAAGTGACATTTGAGTAAGAAGAGTAAGAAGGGAGTTAGCCATGCGGCTTATGAAGAGCATTTGAGGCAGAGCAGTCTCTAGCAGAGAAGCCCTTAGTGTGTTCAGCCTTTTCCCAGGAAGGGGAGGTCATTGTGGCCTCAGTAGACTCAACCAAGGAGAGCAGGGATGTGGGACAGCTTTGTGGGGGCATTGTTGATACTCGTAAGGACTTTGGCCTTTATTCTTTTTTTCCCCTCTTTTTGAGACAGGGTCTCACTATCCAGTTCAGGCTTGCCTTGAGCTCATTTTTGTAGCCCAGGCTGGTCTGGAACTCACACCTATCCTCCTGCCTCAGCCTCCCAAGTACTGGGATTACAGGCGTGCGCCACTAGGCCCGGCTTGGCCTTTACTCTTGAGTGAAATCCTGAGCTATTAGAATGTTAGAAGTGGCATAATTGGGCTGAAGTATTGAAAGAACTGGCTGTGTGTGTGCGCACGCACACCCACACCCACACACACATACTGAAGATATTTTAGGTAATACAACTAGATATAGGGGTTATTATTTTGATTTTTACTTTTCTCCCTCTCTTTTCTTTCTCTTGCTTTTCTTTTTTGCTGCCTTGGTTTAATTCCAGGACTTCATACATGCCTAACAGGTGCTATCTCTGCGCTGTACCCCCAGCCTGAGATAGGATTATTTGAACTCAGGATAAAAGATAATGGTTTAGGTCAATTACGGCAAACATTTTAGAGCTTTCATAGATAACAGCAGCCTGATATGTGGCACATGTGCCATATGTGCAGTTTTATCACCACTGGTTATGCTAAGTGATGTGCAAGGGTAATAAGAATTGGTCAAATTCTTTATATAGTTTGAAAGTACAGCTGATGGGATTTCCTGATAGGGTGTGGTATGGGAGATGAGATCCTCTGATGACTCGAGAGTTTTCCCAAGCAGCTAGAAGAGTAGAATTTGGCTGTGGGGGGGAGCAATTTGTGAGACCAAATCAGTTCAGTTTGGACAAGCTGAATCTTTTTTTGGCCAAGTGGCAACTTAAAGTAAATGTTGAATTGATGAATCTAGTGATTAGAAGGTAAAATTGTCATATAGAGACTATTAATGAACTTTCTTCCTGGATGAGATGACCAGGTATGGCTAGAGAAGACATGGGCCAGTGATGGTGAACCTTCTAAAGTTTTCAATGGTAACTGCTGGCTGTGGCACAGATCCTCTGCGTTTGCCACTACTGACTACAGATGGAGCTGTTGTTGGTAGATGTTGCAGCATTAAGCAGTCTGGGAAATTAGGAAAGACTAATGAGATGAATGAGAATCTGAGAACACACCTAAGGTGATAACTGTGCTCTTGCTAGGCTAATTAAGTTGAGGTGTGGGCCTGACAGTGAATATAGCAATAAGGTCATTGATGATCTTGATAAAAGCAGATTACTTTTAATGACAGGGCTGAAAGCTTGATTGAGTGAATTTGAGAAATACCAAGGAGATAACAGTTTATGGGAATTGTATTTTAGGGGGCAGCGAATAAATGATGTGAAAGATAGAAAGCAAAGAGTAAAAATAAAATTAGGATGGGGAAGAAAACCCCACCATATTTGTAAGTTGGTGTGGGAGTGATCTGTTGTTTAAAAATGATGTAGTTGGTAGTAGAAAGGGGAGAGTTGTTCAAGTGATACTTTAAAGTGGATTGAATAGTTAGAGAATATGGCATGTAAACAGATGAACACATAGTACATCTATTGTAACTGAATGTGTGTATGTGTGTGTGAGTGGTTAGGTAATTATGGCAGGACCCTGGAAATTCCCTTCTTACTGCTTCTAAATGAAACAGGAAGCTAGGTAATTACGTGAGAGGGAAGGAGAACTGGTATGGTTTGAAGAGACAAAAATAGTTCATAGTTCTATAGAAGAGTCTCAGTGAATAAAACTACAAAATATATTGTTTGGAAGCCCTAACTTTTTTTTTTTTCTTCCTGTATTTAGGACAAGGTCTATAGGGTCTTCACTACATAGATCGGACTCGTAGTGATCCTCCTGTTTTCAGCCTCCCATAGTGCTAGGATTATAGGCGTGTGTTACCATACCCAGTCTCAATCTCTGTTGCAATGTACCCTGGTAGCTGGGCCAGCGTGACACACTGGGGATTGTACCCTAGCTGCAGTGCTTTGCCTAAGCATGCACTTCAGTCCGCTAAGCTATCAGGCCGGCCTCCTAATAGTGGTCCCCTGCCCCTTGGTGTGTAATAAGATTAGCCAGCACATTTGCACATTGTTGTCTTTGTTTTCATCTTCATGTGTGTAAGTATCCACTAATGAGGATTGCATTTGTATGTATGTATGTATGTATGTATGTATGTATGTATGTTAGGCCAGCTCAGTCTGCCTTGGGGGTGGGGCTAGTGCAGTATGTGGTGCCGGAAATGGAACTGTGGTCCCTGTGGTTGCCTAAGCTTGCCTAAGCAGGTGTTTTAGACGGCTCAGCTATCTTGCTGGCAAAGGATGCATTTAATCATTGCTGTTTACTTCACTTTGTTTTAGCTTTGAACTTATGTAGTTTCATCTGGCTTTGAACACAGAGATCATGCTCCCTCTGCTTCCTGAATACTGGGATTATAGGCATATGCCACTATTTCTGGCCTAGTTCTGTTGACTTTTCAATTATTCAAAGCCTGGGGGACTATAAAATCAACTTTATTCTTGGGAGTGGTTGTAATTAACTAATTCTTCTAATTCAAACTGAATAACAAAGGGAGAGAATTTCTAAGGGTGATGGACAATTAAAAGGTGGTAGGATTGACTGGAAATTCTGGTTAAAGCAGTTTTGTCGTATTGTAATGTTTCTAAATCTCTTTAGCACATCAAGACTAAAAAAAATGGCTAAAGTTTAACAAAATTGTTGTGCGGTTTTGCTTTTTTTTTACCATTCTCCACAGTATTGTCACTTGGAATACTTTTTTTTCTATTTTTTAAAAAATAGTGTTAAAGTAGTTTCTTTCCACTAATAAAAGGGAATATTTAAAATACTTCTAAAGGGCCAGGCAAGATGGCTCAATGGTCTAAAGCGCCTGCTTAGGAAAGCTTAGGCAGCTTCAGGGACCGCGGTTTGATCCCTGGCACCACATGCTGCGCCAGCCCTGCCCTCTGGGCAGGCTGAGCCAGCCATAAAAATAAATAAACAAAAGTTCTGAAACAAGAAAAAAAAAAAAAAAAACCTTCTAAAAATAGTTCTAGGGAAAAAAAAAAAAAATAGTTCTAGGCTAGAGACTACCTATTAAGTTACCGGTTACATGACAGTATATATCCATCTAACAATAACAGAAGTCTTATTGATCCACTTCCTATTGATGCCACTTTTAATGATGCTTCAAGCCCATCTGCTGCACTGCTTAGATGTTCTTGTCTTTAGTGCATCTATAGTATTTCTTACTTTGCTAGGCATTTAATGCCTTATAGCAATAAAATAGTCATACACTTCTTTAACGACTAGGATATGTTCTGAGAAACGTGCCCATAGTTGATTATGTTGTTATGCAAAAATATTCTCGCGATTCTACATGGCATAGGTCAGTCAGTCATTTGGCAGCTTCTTTGTGCAGTCAACATACAAATGAGGTATATGAGCCTGCTGCTAGTATGACATTATATTTGAATCCTATTTATTTAAACTTGTAGCCCCTTACTTGTAACTGTACATTCTAAATTAATGGTAAAAAAAAAAAAAAAAAGTGTAGTATATTTGGGAGGCTGGATTGGGGCACTGTGAGTTCCAGATCAGTTTGAGCCACTGAGTTTTAGGCCAGCATAGACGATGTAATGAGGCTGCTAAAAAATTATTATAGTGAATACATACCCTCATAACATCGTTCTTTATTATCACTACTAAGTTAACATTCTTTGCTTATTCTGTGTGATGCTTTTATACAAAAAAAAAAAACAAAAAACAGTAGGTTTGTTTATACCCCCATCACCACAAAGAGGTGAGACATGCAACAGAGGTCACAAAAAATACAATTTTCCTTTACTTTCTGTTCCCTAAAGACAGCCACTTTAATTTAGTTCCCTTGGAGTTGATTTTCCTAATTCTAAGGTATAGATTTTTTTTTTGGGACTGGCATTCAAACTCACGACCTTGCACTTGCCAGGCAGGCATTTGTGCTATGGAGCTATCTCCCCAGCTCCTCTAAGGTATAGATTTTTAAAAATCATCTTTCCGTTATATTTTATTTAATAAAAGGGTAATAATGTGGCATTTCTGATTTTCCATTTCACATCATCTCTTCTCACATTTAGGGTACAAGGATACTGCTCTTTATATTTTCTCAGTAACCCTTGGAGAATACATGTAGGTGGGTGACTGAAAGCACAGACATTACCAAATCCTACATGTACCTATTCCTCAGTGCTGTACCCCTAATTGAATTAAGTGTCTTACTGTCATTCATTTGTAGACATCCCATTCTGGTGTATTATAGCCTCAGTGCTTTCAAGTACCATGTGTTATAATTTAGAACATTATTCTCTGGGTAAGTCTTCATTACAAATTGATACTGTGTCTGCAACTTTTGTAATTTGAGATGTGACAGCATTTGTTATTGGTTGATTTCTCAAGACTAATCATTTTTTTCTGGGTTGAAATGAAATCTCAGCATTGTTTTAATTTGCATTTCTTGAATGAGCAATGATGAACATTTTTTTCATATATTTATTGGCGTTTCATCTGTGAAGTATGTATGCATCTCAAATTTCATTTTTGGACTGGGTTTTTTAAGTGTGTGGGGGGGGTCTGAATTTCTTAGAGTTTTTAAATATTTTCTTGATAGTACTGCTTTGAGGAACAACTGGGAAATAACTTTTTCCCACACTGTCAGTTATCTTTTCCTCCTGTTGGTGGTGGTTTCTTTTGCTGTGCAAAACTTTTTAATGAGATGAGGTCCCTCTTATTGGTTCTTTGTGGTGTTTCCTGTACCGTTTGGATTTTAAGGTACAGATTTATAATGTTAACTTTTTTCCTTTTTATTCAAGTTACTGGCTTTTGTTTGTTTGGAGACAGGGTCTCGCTATGCAGTTTAGGCTGGCCTGGGAACTCAAGTGATCCTCCTACCATGGTCATTCCAGTGCTGGGATCATGAGTATTCTACCACTCTTGATTACTGGCTTCTTACTAGCAACTGTGAGGATTCAGTTTCTTGTACTTGCTTTCAACCCTTGCTGCATTCATACCTATTTCCTTTGCCCAACTTCAATATAATGATGTGAAAATTTTGGTCAGATCAACATTGTTGGTACATAATCTGAGTACTATTTTTTCAAGTTATTTTTTTACTTTATGACAGGCCTTAAATTTCAGTTTATATATCATCAGTGTATTAAATTATATTAGGTCACCTGTCCGTCATGCTTTAAAAAAATGTCCTGAGTGACATGTTTAGTTATTCTTTTCTGAACTATCTTAAGTGTTAAATTGTGATATCATGGAACCCCGTTGGAGGGTGGTGCAGAATTTTCTAAATAATCGAGAAAACTTAATTGTTATTACTTAGGATATGGAGATTTCTGTAGTCACTGGAAATTTATATTTATTTTCATTTTGTTTGCTTTCCCCCTCACCTGTCATTGTTGGGGATTTGTCCCAAGACCTTTTGTATATTAGGCAAGCACTTTACCACTTAAGAGACCTAGTCCTGTTTTCTTCGAATTTATTAGTTTTCAAATATGTTCTCTGTGTGATAACTGTGAATAGTCATTTTTGGGAGGAATAATGGGACTAGAAGGAATTATAGTTTTGGTTTCTTAGCTTGTCATTTGTAGAGGGATCCTCCCAGGAGGGCTTATCCATATATATGAATTTGTTCTTTATCTGCATGTTCAGACAGATATAGACAAAAATACCAATTGTCCTTAAAGTAGATGCTTTTTTTTTTTGGTGGCATAGCTGGCTCAGCCTGCCATGGGGGTGGGGCTGGTGTAGCATGTGGTGTCGGGGATCGAACCGCAGTCCCTCCAGTTGCCTAAGCTTTCCTAAGCAAGCGCTTTAGATTGCTGAGCCATCTCGCCAGCCCAGTAGATGCTTTTTTTTTTTTTTTTTCTTGTTTCAGAACTTTTGTTTATTTTTATGGCCGGCTCAGCCTGCCCTGAGGGCAAGGCTGGCGCAGCATGTGGTGCCGGGGATCGAACCACAGTCTCTGCAGTTGCCTAAGCTTGCCTAAGCAGGTGCTTTAGGCCACTGAGCCATCCTGCGGGGCCCCTCCAGTAGATGATTTTGATGAATGTTTTTCTCATGTTTTGGAAACATGTAAGAGAGAACAGTGTTCTTTTTTAAAAAAAATATATGCTTAACCTGATTTTAAAGTTCTGCATCGCACTGATAAATCTAGAGTACTAGTGAAAATGATCTGTATAATACAGCACACAGTGTAACATAGCACAAAGTTCACTAAAATAATTTTAACAAACATCGTTAAAGATAGTTGCTATCTCCCTTTCAGATTGATGATTCCCCATGGTAAAACCTGTATAAAGTAATCCTTCACTGCCTCTAGCTATTGTAGCTCATTTTTTGTTTCAGTAACCAACATTAAAGCGTTAATCATTCACGTATTTCAGTTTTAGACGCCTTAATTTTCTGTTGTGCTACATTAGTTGGTTTCTAGGTTGATACAGAAAGGGAGATTGATCCCTTTCTTACTATTAATACACAGAAGACTCTACCCAAAAGGAGAGTCCTAGGTCAATTATCTACATACATTATATAGAGCTATGAGTGATTCATGAGATTTTTTTTTTTTTTTTTTTTGGCCCCTGCGCTTTCCAGGCAAGTGCTTTTTCTACTGAGCTACTTCTCCAGCACCATGAGATAGGCTTTAATGGTGATATTTTCAAATGAACCACCTATATTTTTCAGTATTTCCTTTCGGAATTTCTTTTTTCTTTTTTTTTTTTTTTTTTAATTTTTATTCATTTTAATGGGAAAAAAAGATAAAAATAGCAATGAAACAGTTTCAAAACAAGTTAGTAGGATGGTTACAATAATTAATACCATGCATATTATTGTCTTTATAGTAGTTATTCAGAGGGCAGGATGCCAACCTGATACCTTGTCTAAACAATGTTAGTAAGACCTTTTATTCTTAATGAACTAAGAGTAACTATATCTATCCTAACTCTTTTGGGGCCTGTGAGATGGCTCAGCGGTCTAAAGCGCCTGCTTAGGCAATCACAGGAAACCTGATTTGATCCCGGTACCACATGCTGCACCAGCCCTACCCCCAGCGCAGGCTGAGCTGGGCATAATATCCTAACGTGTGTGTGTGTGTGTGTGATATTTCTTTTAAAAGTTTCTAATACTAGGAGAAACTACCATACCACAATCTTATAAATAGATTATAAGTCTGTGGTATGAATCATAAAAAAAGTATAATTAAATAATATTCAGAAAATTAGTTAATTTTTGTTTTTATGGTATGGGAGCTCCAACTCGGGACCTTGTGCTTGCCAGGCAGACACTTAGGCTATCTCCCCAGCCCCTGAAAATTAAATATTAAACTTAAATATGTCAAAAGTTTTCCAAAACTCAAATCAAATCGTGAGTCCAACTTAGAGGCTAGACTGTTGTGTATCATATGTACAAATCTGTAATCAATTCAGAGTACTTGCCTAGTATTAGAATAGGTTAATATATACAAAAATATCAACCAAGGCAAAATTTCCATGGTGGGAAAGAATTACTAAGAATAAGACATGACATAAAATGAAATAGCAAATATATGACCAGAACTTCTAACAGTTTGGGGGTTGGATATTGCACAAAATTCTAGTATGTCATGGACATGGACAGTGTCCATGACACTTACTGGTGGTCAGGTGTCACTTGTGGGACTAAGCTACTATTTTCTTGATATCCACCCTGTAGACCCAGACAGAATCATGATCCATAGAGTACAGGAGAAGTATATTTGTAGAATATGCAGATGGACATACTCTGCTGCTGTATACAAAAGAATAGTTGAAAGACTGCTTTTGTGAACCTTTTTTTCTCTTGTGTTTAATTGTTTGCCCTATTTGGTAGGTTCTTTTCATTCTCTTTCATGGAGCTGTGGTCATTTTGATCCTGCTCTAGAATATCTTTTAATAACTGTGTAGGGTTGGCTTTGTTGTCATGAAATTCTTTAGTTGTTCTTTGTCCTGGAAGTATTTCACTTCTCCATTGAACTTGAAAGAGATTCTTGCAGGGAATATCAATCTGGGTTAGAATTTGTTTTCTTGCAAGACTTGAAGTACTTTGCTCCATGCCCGTCTTGACTTGATGATTTGTAAAGAGAAATCTGCCGTTATTCTAATGGGTTTTCCTTTAAATGTGATGTTTCTTTTCTCTAGTGGCTTTTAGTGTACTGTTCCTGTGCTGAATTTCTGGGATCTTGATTGTTGTATGCTTGGGTGCGGTTTTAACTGGGCTGATGTTATTTGGAGTTCTGTATGCTACGGTTATCTGAATGTCAAATTGTGTCCTTGTATTTGGGAAATTTTCTGCTATTCTGCCCATATTCTTTTTGTATCATTTGTGTTGACTCCTTCTTTCTCATTGATGCCTATTAGTCTTATGTTGTTCATCTTTGCATCATCTTGCAGACGTTGAATTATTTTTTCTTTCATGCTAGTTGTTTTTAAGAGACCTTTTCTTATCTCTTCACTAAGTACAATGGTGTCTTTAAGGTCTGAAAGTCTATTTTCACTTTCATTGAAACGGTATTGCCAGCTTATGATTGAGGTTTTATGTTCCCATATAGCACTTTTTTTTTTTTTTT
>PVJA010025971.1:0-30122 GCA_004027025.1 Myocastor coypus
AAAAAAAAAAAAAAAAAAAGAATGACATGATCTCTTTTTAATTCTCTCTCTGTTACAGATAATGACTTTCAAAGGGAAAGCAGAAACACACACACACACACACACACACACACACACACACACACAAACATTTTTTTTTAATTTTTCTTTTTTCCTTGTTTCAGAACTTTTGTTTGTTTATTTATTTATTTTTATGCCTGGCTCAGCCTGCCCTGAGGGCAGGGCTGGCCAGCATGTGGTGCCGGGGATCGAACCGTGGTCCCTGCAGCCACCTAAGCTTTCTAAACAGGCGCCTTAGACCACTGAACCATCCCGCTGGGCCCCCAAAAAATACATTTTTTGATAGTTGGAAGAGTTTTTCCTCCTAAGAACCCTTCTGACACCAAATATCCAAATGTGGGAATTTTCCACACCAAAACCAATTCTGTGGCACTGACCGGGTATTCTACAATTCAGTTAAATTCTGGTACTTCTGTCCAAAGAGAATATCAACCTCCACAGGTTAGAGCTCAATCCCACAGGCTTCCTCTACTTCCAATGCCACCTGAAAGTGTTGGGTTCCCAGGTTACTCACACTGAGCTGCAAAGTAGGAGTTCACCTCAACCCAAGCCCCTAAAGTTCATTAATTTGCCAGATGGCTCAAGAACTCATGAAAGCACTTTGCTTACGTTTACTGATTTCTTAAAAAGGATACACCCCATGAGTGGCCAGACAGAAGAGAGGTACAGGAGTTTCTCTGCTGTCCCCAGGGGCCCATAGTCCCAACAGAAGTTCACCATCCAGAAACTCTGGAGATTGACCAATGGCTTATATGGAGCTAAATCTCCACCGCCCAGCCCACTTCCTCTTATCTATCCTTCCGTCTCTCTGATAACCAGCCTCACCTAAAGCTACCTGTGGAAGCCACCCTAAGTCACCTAGTTAGCAGAACAGAAGTGGTGGGAAGGGACCTGTGTTTTGTTTTGTATCTTTTTGAGACAGGTTCATACAGTACTGAAAAAAATTTCTGAGGGATTCTATTTATTTATGTTATGGCTGGCTCAGCCTACCCTGGGGGTGGGGCTGGCATAACATGTGGTGCCAGGGATGGAACCTTGGTCCATGTGGTTACTTATGCTTTCCTAAGCAGGCACTTTAGACTGCTGAACCACCTCATCAGCCTTTTTTTTAAAAAAATAATGTATTTGATATAGGGTCTTCAGTGTCTCCAAGATGTAACTATGTAGATAGGACTCATAATGATATTCCTGTGTTCAGCCTCCCAAGTGCTGGGATTAGAAGTGCATGCCACCATGCCCAATTTTAATCAAGGACTAAGGAGTGTCTTCTGTTATTTACAATAGGACCTGCCAGGCATGGTGGCACATGTTTGTAATCCCAGCACTTGGGAGGCTAAGGCAGGAGGATCAGTGTGAGTTTGAGACCAGCCTGGGCTACAAAAGGTAGCTCGAGGCCAGGCTGAACTACATAGCAATACCCTGTCCCAAAAAGACAAAAAAAAAAAAGACAAGAGGAAGCAAATACAACCACATACTTCCCTAGGGATGGGCATCAGGGATTGATATGCTAGAGCCTGAAATTCACTAGCCTTGTTTGCTACTGTTGCCTGCTTGCTAAGTGACTCACTTTCTCATTTGGTACTGGATTTAACCAATTTTATCTGAGCAGGGACGCTTGTCACTTCATCGGCTGACCAGTTTTTTCCCATCTCATGCCCACCTAAGTGAGTTCCCATGCTCTTCACCACCTTAGACCCACGTCACCGCATGGTTTTCCTCTATAAAAGTCCCTGGAAGAGACAACTTCCTGAGGACCACCCACTCAAGGGCCTCCCTCCTGTCCCTCTCTCCTCTTTTATTTTCCCTGAAATGCAAATGTTATTATTTTTATTATTTTTCATTTTTATTGCTTTTAATGAGAAATAATAATGTTACAGTTTCAAAATACATTAGTAGCACATTTCTAATATTTGATACAATGCATATTGTTGTCCTATTAGTCATATAGAGCACAAGGTATAGACGTTATAATTTTTCTAATGATTATTGGTACAAAAAATTTTTTTCTCATTGAACTTAGAGAAAGTAGTTGTATACATAATCCTATGTTCGATAATTGCAGTGAGTTATTGGTAAAACTGGCAGTGCTGGAAGCTGTTGATTTAAACCTTTTATAGCTCAGCATTCTAAATCTAGCTTTACGTTTTGTCTTGTGGTTAAACTTTTCTGCTGGGTGGTTAAGGACAAATTAAGGACTATATATCTTCAATCCCTTTCCTCTGTAGCCCCATAATCTCCCCCTCTTTACTGGAGGTTTCTTTCCCCCAATAAATATATTCTGCTCATAACGTCTTTTTGTTCCTAATGTTTATTCTTTGTTTTTAGAGAACAGGAACTCGTTTCAGGTACTTTCAGGTTGAGAGATCACTTTTCCCCTATATCATTTGGAGGTCATCCACCTGAGATAAATTTTTCTCCCTGTATCCAGGGGATAATTATAAACTTCTTAAAACCTGAGGGAGCGTAAGAGGGAATCACCAAACTGGAGATGTCATCCCCAACCCTGGAAGACCCTGCTGCTTGAAGATATATAGTGTGCCAAAGGAGAGTCACCTAGAAAGAAAACATTCTGTCAGGCTTTCACAGAGAACAAACTGGTCAAGCAATGGCCATGACTCTTCCAGATGGCTGACACTGACAAAAGTTCTACAAAGCACTGTACATGGTTCCAAAGTAAATCCTGAGGGGATTTGACTGACCTTGGGAGATACAAAAGTTACATGTTTTGCTATATAGGTCTTGCTTAAACTTGTCCTTAACCACCCAGCAGAAAAGTTTAAGCACAAGTCATAAAACGTAAAGCTAGATTAGAATGCTGAGCTGCTTAGACCATAAATCTAAGAAAACAACTCAGAGTTTCATACTTTTAAAAAAATATTTTCACATGGACCACTGAATTATATTTCTAGGAAAATGAGACTTAAATTTACATTTAGCAACAATTATGATCAATTGACTTCCAATCATTTATCAATGACAGAAAGCAGTTGATATTTTACATACAACAGACATAAATACTGCATACTATGTAGTAAATATTTGCATAAACCTTTTGCTATGTAAAGTTCAAGGTGCAATTAGTAAATTGATGCTCTAAAGTATATGTTTAAAGATATATTTATGACATAGCACAAGAACTTCTCCATATGATGTAGAAATTCATGTAGTTTTTGAATTTCTGATATGCTGGTAGCATGTACCCAGTGGCCAGAGGCAAATATCTGGGTCTTCAAATTTTCTGTACCTGAGGTTGAAAATGGAAGCTGTTCTCAATAGGATAGTAAATATGGAAGCATAGCAAAGAAGAGTTGACAACACAAGCCCTCAAGTCAGACTGTCTTAGTTAAGGTCTTGCTCTTATTAGCTATGAGAAATTAATTTCTATGGACCTTTTTTTCCTCATCTGTAGGATGGGAACACCGGGAAAAATAGTGCTAACATCATAAGCTTAATCACAGAACTGGGCATGGTGGTGCATGACTGAAATCCCAGCCCTCAAAAGGTTGAGACAGGAGGATCACTGTGAGTTCGAGACCACTAAGGCTAAAAAAAGTGAGCACAAGGCCAGTCTGAACTGCATAGTGAGACCCTGTCTCAAAAAAAAAAAAAAAAAGGTTATGGAAGAATCAAGTGAGTTCATTTATGCAAAGCATTTAATATAGTGTTTGACATACAAGATAAATTGTTGGGAGCCACAGGAAGCCAGGAAATTGATCAAGTGTATGTAGGCGGAGCTGAGCCTCAGTGCCTGGAGCAGGCAAGCTACCTCAGTGCTGAGAAAAACATCCTGTCTGGTTCAGGCCAGCTATTGGTTGCTGGGTAGCCTTGTGTTATGGGATGCAAACTTTGTGAAAGTATAAATGAAGGATCGCTTCTGTGTGCATTGAGTTATTCTTGCCCATCAAGCAGACTGGTTTCCACCTAGCCCAACTTTTTGTCTTGTCTTTCTCATTCCTACTGCCATGTCTCCCTGGGGTTGAACCATTTGCAGTAAGATCAACAGATCCCTACAATGATGGATCCCTACAATAAATGATAATTTATAGGGACCATGTGAAGGACCATGAGCAAAGGGATAATATAAGGTCAAGGTGGAGGAAGGTGGAGCCAATTTGACTGCGATTCCTTCAGTGGTTCTCAACCTGTGGGTCTCAACCCCAGTGGGGGTCAAATGACCAAAACACAAGGGTCACCTAAAGCCATCCCAAATCATAACTGTAGCAAAATTACAGTTTTGAAGTAGCCACCAAAATTATTTTTTGGTTTGGAATCACCACAACATGAGGAACTGTATTGAGGGGTCACAGCATTAGAAAGGTTCAGAACCACTGCTTTATCTAGTAAACTTTGCATTCCTTTATCTAGTAAATTTTAATTCTAGACAATGGTCTACACACTAACAAAGTTACTGCTGTAACAACGTGGCTTTGGGCTTAACCTCAAACACTCAGCTTGGACTCTCAATTTTTATAGGGCTACCCATTCAAGATCTGCCCCTTGGGAAGGCTAGGGAGATAGCTCAGGGGCACAACTGCCTGCCTGGCAAGTGCAAAGTGCTGAGTTCCATCCCCAGTTCCACAATAAATAAATAAATAAATAAATAAATAAATAAATAATAAATTTAAAAAAAAAAAAATATATATATATATATATTGGCCTCTTGAGCTGGAGTTGTAGCTCAGCAACACAGTGCCTGCCTGACAAGCACAAGGTCATGAGTTTAATTCCTGGTACCAAAAATAAATAAATTAATAAATAAATAAATCTGACCCCCCCCCCAAGTGGACTTCCCAGCTCTTCCTTAACTGCATGGTAACTAGAAAAGCATACGGGGTTGGAAATAGAACTTGAATTCTGAGCTTCATCTGAAAATGAGATTTTGGCCACAATTTTCCAAATGACCTCACAGTATTGTCTCACATATAAAATAAATAAAAGCCAGGAAATTAATGTCTCTGTTTTAACTACCATTCAATACACATTCCTCTCCTCCTACTCACTGTTAATAGTTTTTATTTTTCCTGTCTTGCAAAAGAAAAGTCTTCTGCATATCTATATTTTATGTGTGATTTTTACATTAGTACAAAATTGAATCATGAATATTTTTACACATAAACTCTAAATTTTCTGACATTCATCCTACCAGTAAGTAGAATCTAAATGCCCTCCTATGAGTCTGGGCTCACTGACTATTTGACTCAAGTCCAAAAAAGAATATGGTAGAAGTGATGTTGGCCTAGTTCTTGGCCGGTACTTAAGAAATTGGCAGCTTCTGCTTCCTGCGTCTTGAGATGCTTGCTCTTGGAGCCTGGCCACCACTCTGGGAGAAAGCCAAGCAATACAGAGTCCACACTGAAAGTGACACTCAACTCCAACTGCCAGACATGTGAGTGCAAAAACCTTCAGATGACTCCACCCAAACATCAGGTTGCCTCAGTCTTTAGGTACTCAAGTGACTCCATGGGTAGCAGAGGCAAGTTCTTCCTGCCAAGCCCTCACAGTCTGCAGGTTTGTGAAGCAACGTTAATGACTACCATAGTTGGAAGCCACCGCATTTCTGATACTTTTTACAAAGTAATGGATAACTACAGGAGTGATCATAGTTTATCCTCCCTTTGTGAAAATCACTCATATGTTCAATAAAATATTCTTGAGATCTTTCAATAGTAGCACATGCATGTATAATTATTTTTATAGCCTAGCTCTCTATTGTTTGAATATTTCACATTAAGTCAAATACTGATGGGCATGTAGATTATTTCTAGATTTTGCCAGTATAAACAAAATCATAATAAACATTTCCACATACTTTAGGAATGTGTCCTCATTAAATTTTTTCTTTTTGTCTTTTTTTTTTTTTTTTTTTTTTAATTGAGACAGGGTCTTGCTATGCAGTTGAGGCTGGCCTTGAGCTCACTTTTGTAGCCCAGGCTGCTATCAAACTCACACTGATCCTCCTGCCTCAGCCTCCTGAGTGCTGGGATTACAGGCATGAGCCACCACACCTGGCCTCATTAAACTTTTAAGTTAACTATTAAATCAAAAGCAATGAACATTTTGTTGACTGACTGGATGACTGATGCATTGATTGATTGAGTAACTGACTGCAATAGGATCTTGCAATGTATCCCTGGCTCATCTTGAATTCCTGCTTCAGCTTCCCAAGTGCTGGAATTATAGCCATCAGCCATCATACCTAGCTCAGAATGAGCATTTTAAATTTTGGTAGATACTACCAAGTGCTGGGTCTTCTCTTCTCCCAAATGGTAAAAGTTGCATCATCTTTCATTCTATTTGCTATTCTATATCTTAAATATTGAATTCTCCAGACTGTAAAACGTTTACTGATATGATAGATCTTTTTATGTATGTATTTATTTATTTATTTTGCAGGACGGGGTTTGAACTCACAACCTTGCACTTGCCAGGCAGGCACTTGTGCCACAGAGCTAGCTCCCCAGCCCCATCTTTTTTAAAGATCTGTTTTGTTTACTTTGCCTTCATCGTGACTAAGATTATCCTACTTTGAGCCAGGGAGATAACACCATGCCACAAGTGCCTGCCTGTAAGTGCAAGGTCATCAGTTTGAACTCCAGCCTCACCAAAAAAAAAAAAAAAAAATTGTCCTGGCTTAAATTATCTGAAAAAGTGCAAAGCAAATTTTAATTACTTCTGGAAAAATAATAACACATCAAGAAAGTAGGGTAGCAACAGAGAAATGCTCAAGACTTCTCAGTTTCCTTCCTTAGAGAGACCAACTTTGTTCTCGTGTTAGGAATACCTGTGTTTTGGAGAAAGCTAGACTTGACATTTAGCTGATCTTTAATCAGCCTAATAGCATGTGCCTTAAACTTGAATTATCTCCACTCTTTTTGAACTCTTAAAAATATCGAGGATAACATGGAACACTGTTTACACAGACAACATTTATTGATATTTACCATACTTAAAAGTCAAACAAAGGATATAAAAGATTTTTCCATTAAAAACTGAAGTACTTAAGGCTGCAAGACAGCTCATCAGACTAAGCATCTGCTATGGCAAATGCAGATAACCAGGGTTTAATTCCCTGGTCCCGCATTCCTCACCAGTCCCACCCAAGGGGCTCTCTGAACCTGCAATCAAGTCTGGGCATGGTGATGCATGCCTGTAATCCCAGCACTAGGAAGTTGAAAACAGGAGGATTACTATGAGTCTGAGCTGTGTATTGAGACCCTGTACCAAATATATAAATTAAAAAAAAAAAAAACTATACTACTTTAAAAAAAGGAGATTGAAGTGGATATCAAAAAAATGGAAAGACATCCCTTCCTTTTGAGCAGAAAAAACAAATATAGTAAAAATGACCATACTTGTAAAGTTGTTATACAGATTTAATACAAGTCCAATAAAAATTCCAATAGCATCTTTCACAGAATTAAAGAAAGCAGTCCTAAAATTCATCTGGAACCAGAAGAAACCTAAAGTAGCAAAGGCAATTCTGGGCAACAAAGGTAAGGCAGGGGGCATCATAATACCTGACTTGAAATTATATGATAAAGCTATTGTGGTAAAAGCAATGTGGTATTGATGGAAAAAAGGACCCAAAAGTCAATGAAACATATTAGAAGATGCAGAAACAACTCCAGAAACACTGAACCACTTTATCTTTGACAAAGACGCCAAATACATTCAATAGAAGAAAAATAGCCTCTTTAATAAATGGTGCTAGAAAAAAAAATGGCTTTCCATAGGCCAAAGATTAAAATCAGACCCAGACTAAAATTGTGCCCATATCTTTCACCATGCACTAAATTTGAAATGGATCAAAGATCTGAATATTAAAACTTAAACATTAAATCTATTGGAAGATGGAATAGGCAAAACTCTTGAAGCTTTCACCTTGGTGTAAGCAAAGACTTTATGAATAATACCCCAATCACATAGGAACCTTCATGAAGAATCAACAACTGGGATCTCATCTTACTAAAAAGCTTCTGTACAGCATGAGAAACCACCATCAGAGTAAAGAGACAAGCTATAATGTGGGAAAAAATATTTTCCAGCTGTTCCTCAGGAAAATGATCATGATTGAGAAAATATAAAGAACTCAAAAATATCAGATCTTTTAAACTAAAGACCCAGTCTAAAAATGGGCATATGGGGCTGGGGAGATAGCTCAGTGAAATAAGTGTTCATCTGGCAAGTGCAAAGTCCTGAGTTCAATCCTCAGCATAAATAAATAAATAAATAAATAAATGGCATATGTACTTCTCAGATGAAGAAATACAAACATCAAATAAGTATATGAGAAACGTTCAACATCACTGGCCATTGCAAATTAAGACAACACTGCGATTCCTTATCACCCTGGAAAGAATGGTCATTATCAAGAAATCAGTAAACAATACTGACAGGTCTCATGAGACAAAGAACTCTTCTCCACTATTAGTGCTTGTGTAGAATGGGGTAATCACCGTGGAAATCAGTGTGAAGATTGCTCAAAACACTGGGATTAAAGGCTGCATTTTGGTGCTGCCATTTCTGTTCTAGGTATCTTCCCAAAACAATTAAAAGCATCAAACAGGGCAACCCATTCATTCAGGACCCTTCCTGCCTTTCAGGAGCTATTCCTATTCCCCATTCCCTATTCTTCTTCTCTAATAAATTTTCCTGCTTAAAAATAAAAAAGCCTCATACCACAATGACATATACACACCAATGCTTATAGCAACACAGTTTGTAATGGCCAGATCTTGGAAACAACCCAAAGACCATCAACTGGTGAATGAATAAAGAAAATAAGATCTTTTATATGATGGAGGCAAAGGGATGCAACTCAAGACCACGCTCATAAGTAAAATAAATCATATGCACACATTTAAACCATGTTTTGTCTCCCTAGTATGAAAAACTGAAAGAGCAAATAAGATCCAAAATGTATAATAGAGGGAATATAGCTCAGTAGCATAAGCACCTGCCTGGCAAGCACAAGGTCCTTGGTTCAATCCCCAGTAGGAAAAAAAAATGTACAACAGATATTGTAAACTGGAAAGAAACTTCAAAAGAAAAGAGAAACTAGGGTAAATGAATAGAGAAAAGAAGGAAGGGAAAAGCAAAAAGGATAGATAGATGATAGATAGATAGATAGATAGATAGATAGATAGATAATGACAGTTATAATACTAATTTCTCTTCACTTGCTAAAAAGAAAAGTGTATGCTAATATTGTTTGGACAATTAAATACTGATATTTTGTACTCTGAGTAAATAATTTAAAAATAGCAATACGTAATATACTAACCATTGTCACCCTTCTACTGTCTTGAAATTTTTATTTCTTTTTTTTTTTTTCTTTGTTTTGTCTTTTTGAGATGGGGTCTCACTATGCAGTTCAGGCTGGTCTTGAGCTCACTTTTGTAGCTCAGGCTGGTTTTGAACTCACACTGATCCCCCTGCCTCAACCTCCCTAGTGCTGGGATTACAGGTGTGCGCCACCACACCTGGCTATTTCTTTGCTCAGTAAAAAAAATTAAAAAGCTGCTGATTGGAAAGAACAACCCTACATTACAGGAGTGGGTCATCAGAGAACAAACACAGGGCCTGGCATATGCTAACCAAGTATGCTATGGCTAAGATTTGAAAGGATTAAACTCCATGCTTAAGAGATCTCTGCTAATGGACCTACAAAACATTCTGACTAGTGTTTCTATAATTATAAACTTTAAAAAGGTTATTACCTTCCAGATCCTTCTGCTAATGTCTCTATAGCTATTCAAAAGATATCAAATCAATGGTATGTGAGATACTGAGGTCCTTCAGACCCTATCCTTCTCAACTTTGTGGAAGTCATTACTATTTACTTGGTGAAAATCATTTTTACTGAATTCATAATTATTCCACTGATGTTATTTGGCCCATGTATGATTAATAGTTTCTTTGGTTTTGTCTTCTCTAGATTTAAAGTGATTCTCCCTACCCAAGGTAAAAATGTCTGATGTCTATTGAGGGCCTTTATTTATTTATTTATTTATTTTGTCTTTTTTTGAGACAGGGTCTCACTATGCAGTTCAGGCTGGCCTTGAGGTCACTTTTGTAGCCCAGGCTGGTCTCAAATTCGTACTGATCCTCCTGCCTCAGCCTCCCAAGTTCTGGGATTACAGGCATGCACCGCTATGCCTGGCTTATTGAGGGCCTTTAGATAGGACCTCTGAAGAGTATCTCTGACTGCCAGTTCACAACTATGGCCCCTTTCAGCCTGAAGAAGCCAGAGCAGTCATCACCTATGGTTCCCTCACAGCAATTCAGGTTACTTCTTCAGAGGGGAGAATGCTGTAGGTAGCTGAATTAGGTAGAAATATTATAGGCAGTTAAACAGGGCCAGACCCTCAAGGATGACATTGAAGACAAGGTGACTTTCCAACTAGAGACAGATACTCCTCTGCCATGGGCCAGATCTGAAGACAACAGCAACTATATACTTCCTTAAGGATGGGCATCAGTGGTTGATAAGCTAAATAAATATCAATCACCTTGAAAGAACTTGGAAAGAGTTACAAGCCCAAGCCCAATAGGTGGTATTCTTGCCTGCTTGCTATATGACTTTCTTTCCCACTGCATCCCAATTTTAGTCAAATTTACCTGAGCAATGGTGCTTGTAATTTCATTGGTTGACCACAGTTTTGTCCCGCCTCATATCCACCTAAGTAAGTTCCCATGTCTTCTCTACAACCTTAGACCTGCATCACCATGTAGTTTTCCTCTATAAAATTCCCTGGAAGAGACAATTTCCAGGGGACACGCACTTGGGACTCCCCTCCTACGCCTCTCTCAGACAGGAGCTTTCTTTCCCTCAATAACTATGTTCTACTCATTAAAAAAAAAAAAAAAAAATATATATATATATATATATATATATATATATATATATATATATATGTATACATGCTATTGCTGAGCTACAACCCCAGCCCGCCTCTCTCAGACAGGAGCTTTCATTCCCTCAATAAATATGTTCTGCTCAGGGACCGGTGGGATGGCTCAGTGGTCTGAAGCCCCTGCTTGGGAAAGCTTGGGCGGCTTCAGGGACCGCGGTTCGATCCCCAGCACCATATGCTGCACCAGCCCTACCCTCGGGGAAAGCTGAGCTGGCCATAAAAATGAGGGAATAAACAAAAGTTCTGAAACAAGAAAAATAAATAAATAAATAAATAAATAAATATAGTCTGCTCATTAAAAAAAAAAGTATGCTATGGCTGAGCTACAACCCCAGCCCTGAAGCTCATATTAACTTGTTTAACATACCAATAATAAACTATTACATGTTAACATTTTATGAAAAATAACTAATTTTCAAAATGAGAAGAATTGTTTTACAGTTATTTGCAACTACTCAATACAGGACAATTAAATTCACAGCTCAGTTTTCCATTCAGGCTGTTGCAATATGTTGGACTTTTTTAAAAAAATAAATTGAGACAATCCAGCTACTTACAAATGCAGAATATTTTAATCATTTTCCCATAGTTGTAAATATTATTCTCTGGCATTAGGCTAGAGCTTGATAAAAAGCATATTCATTGGGAGAAGTAAGTAGCAGTCAAGCAACAACTATTTTCTTGCACTGGTAGAGGTTGGAAGCCAAAAGTCAAGCTGCCAGCTAGGCTGGATTCAGCCAAGAGCCTGAGAAGTTGTCCAGAACACAGAGGTAGCTCTAAGGTTTCCTAAACTTTCTTTTTTAAGTTTTCTAAATTTTCATTATAATTATATTGTGGACAATAGACATTGTCATCTCCCTTTCATTTATAAATTTTATTGTGTATATTTAAGGTATATAACATGATGTTACAAGACACTGTAAATCAGGTATGTCCAATCTGTAGTTCATCTTTTGATTTCATTCTTTTTTTTTTCTTTTTATTTTGTCTTTTTGAGACAGGGGCTCGCTCTGCAGTTCAGGCTGGCCTTCAGCTCACTTTTATAGCCCAGACTGGTCTTGAACTCTCACCGATCCTCCTGCCTCAGCCTCCCAAGTGCTGGAATTATAGGTGTGCACCTCCACACCCAGTGAGTCTGTCAATCTCTTGATGTTCTTTTTCTTCTATGAATTTTTTAAATAACCATAAATGATGTAATATGAAAAAAGTCTCAAGCAGGTATTACATGTTTTCCCCAATATGTGGAATCTTAACAAAGGAAGACATAGGGGCAGCGAGATAGCTCAGGAGTCTAAATCACCTGCTTAGGCAAGTTTAGGCAACTGCAGGGACTGTAGTTCTATCCCCAGTACCACATGCTGCACTAGCCCCACCCCCAGGGCAGACTGAGCAGGCTATAACATAAATAAATAAATAAATAAATAAATAAATAAATAAAGTTTAAAGAAAACAGTACAGGGCCAGGGAGATAGCTCAGTAGACTAAGTGCTTGTCTGGCAAGTGCAACATCCTGAGTTCAATCCCCAGAACCTCAAAATAAATAAAAAATAAATAAATAAATAAATAAATAAATAAATAAATAAATAAATAATAAGCCAGGCATGGTGGCAGCCTGTAATCTCAGCACTTGGGAGGCTGAGGCAGGAGGATCGGTGTGAGTTCAAGACCAGCGTGGGGTACAAAAGCGAGCCCAAGGCCAGCCTGAACTGGATAGTGAGACCCTGTCTCAAATAAATAAATAAGAAAACAGTACAATATAATTTTGTTTTGTTTTGTTTTTTTTACTATTTTGTTTTTTGGTACTGGGAATCAAACTCTGGGCTTTGAACTTGGTAGGTAGGCACTGCGCCGCTGTGCTACATCCTTGGCTCAGTACACATATTTTATAAGATTATTATATAAGGAATCACCCAAATAATCATGTACAAAGAATACAGAAAATCTATCCACAATAAAGAAAAAAGACCCCAGCTGAAGGCCTAGATCCTAATATCATGCACGGGCCTAGCTGAAAACCTAGAGCTCATATGAATGTCTCCCACAAGTCCAACTGAAGACCTAGAGCCCATGACAAGGTCTCATGCAGATCCTCTTCATGGATCTGTGCTGAGAAGGCCCAAAGGTCGGTGGTGGAAGCTAGAAAGTCTGTTCAAAAGGGATGAAGGATCTGTACTAGCCCGCTGAGGGATCAGAACTGGAGCCAGGAAGCAATGTTCAGTGTGAGGACCAGAACTTCCCAAAATGAACCTCAGCCATCCTCAGTGACAAGGAGGTCCTGAGCTCCTCCTCTAATGACAACAACCAAGTTCACCAGGAAAGCCGGCATGACAAGGTCACCTAGCAGAATAGCACAAGGGAACCAGCAACTTCCAACAGCTTCTCCAAAACAGCTTCCCTAAGAACCTTGACTGTTCTCCTTGTTCTCCAGTTCTCCCTCTTAGGCTGCTGGCAACAATCCTCAGGTGAGCCTTCCACTCCTAGCACCATGCTCCCTCAGTTCATCTGGGTGTGACAAGCTGACCACCAGTTAGTGATCCACCACAGTCAGGAAGATGATTTGAGGGTACAATCCCAACAAATAAAATCCATTTTGACCTCAGGCCAATCTTGAGACTTGTCCTCAGTTTTGCTACTAACAGTCTTCCTAGCAAGGAAGTAGGACATTGTGGGACAATTAAAACACTGGCCTTCATTGGTTAAACATTCAGCCTTCAAAGTGATAAATCAGCACAGGAGTAAAGAATTTCCAAGTAAGGATACCCTCAATCTCCAGAGGAACAATTTCCAGAGAAGGAAACCAAAATGGAATGAGCCATTCCTGTGCCAGTAAGCAACTGAGTTGACTCACCCATGACATCTAAGATTACTCAGGATTCCTTAGAGAGGATGGTGATGTCTGTGAACAGGGTATTACAGCTGTCTCTCACCTTTTCAGTTGTTAGCCAGGAAATGAGGGTTCTGGCTGTCTCGCACTCTCTCTGGGAGCAAAGAAAGTTGAACCAGAAGTACAGATCACTTCTTCATAGTTAACAGAATGTTTCATGCACTTATTGTAGGAGTGGCTGGCATATTAGACATCACTTCTAGTCCATGCCTAGAATTATAGTTCCGTTTTGGTTCTATTGAAGGGAACAGCCATTCCAGAGTGGTTTCCTTTCCTTTTCAAGACAGATTATTCATCTGCATAGTTCCTATCCTCTTGTGGAGTCTCTTTATCTTTTATATATGTTACAAAATGCTCAAGATGAATTCAACTTCTCACTATGATAAATCAAAAGCAAGGAGTAAAGTCTAAAACCCATCTTCAAATGTACTAGAGTCCTCTGATTGTTGACCTTGTCATTATTTGCACTGCTGAACGTTTGCAACTGAAGAAAGAGACCTGTGCTTGAGATTCTTTTTACTCCTCTGAGACTTGTCTGAAGGACAGGATAAGTTGTAAGTTAGAGTAAAGAGAAGGACCACTTTGGGTTTGATCTTTGGGGCTCACAGATGTCTCAGTGGGACTTAAGGCTGTCTGAGATCATGAGGAGCCTGAGGAACACTGGGCTTCTCAGAGACACTGAGCTCTAATGGACTTCCTGAGTCACTGGAACGAGTGGATCTGATTTATTGGCCTGTGAACTATATGGCAGAATTTGAGGAGATCACCCAAGATCACCAGACAGGTCAGAGAAACCACATGCCCCTGAAGGGACTCTTCCAAAATATCTTTCTTCCCTTAGGGGTTACTCTATAAAGACCACAGTTCCTGCATATTCTCTTGCATAGATAATCCCAAACCATGAACATAAGGCTTTTAACCCTACCTTGTATATTTTAAGCAGAAATGCAGCAATACAGCCAGGTGTGGTGGTAGACAACTGTAATCTCCGCACTTGGGAGGCTGAGGCAGGAGGATCAGTGAGAGTTCAAGACCAGCCTGGGTTACAAAAGTGAGCTCAAGGCCAGCCTGAACTTCATAGTGAGATCCTGTCTCAAAAAGACAAAACAAAAAGAAATGCAGCTATAGGATAGGCTCATAGTTTAAAGTACTACCATGTACCCATCCATCTCTCACCATCTGGGAGTTTGTGCTAGACCCAAACTGCATTGCAATAATCAATAAGGTATTCCTACTTTGTATTGTCAGGATCAAATCTTTCCTTGAATACAACAATATGCATTGTATTAATTATTGTAACCATGCTACCAACTTGGGTTTTTTTACTTCATTTATTTATTTATATTATGGCTGGCTTAGCCTGCCCTGGGGTGGGACTGGAGCAGCATGTGGTGCTGAGGATCGAACTGTGGTCTAGGTGGTTGCCTAAGCTTGCCTAAGCAGGCACTTTAGACAGCCAAGCTATCTCCCAGCCCTACTAACTTTTTTTTTTTTTTTTTTTTTTTTTTTTTAGAACTGAGGTTGAACTTAGGTTCTTGCACTTGCCAGGCAAGTGCTTATTTTACTGAGCTATCTCCCCAGCCCTACTAACTTGTTTTGTTTTGAAATAGTTCCATTACTATTTTATCTTTTTCTCATTAAAATGAATAATAAATAAACAAAACTATGAAAAAAGAAAAAAAAACCTTTCCCACTCAATGGGGTGCAGTGGTCCACACCTATAATCCCAGTGCTCAGAAGGCTGAGATAGGAAGATCATTGCAAGTTCTAGACCAGCCTGGGTTACAAAGTGAGCCTAGTTCATGGTCAAACAGCTGCATAGCAAGACCCTGTCTCAAAATAATAATAACAATAATAATAATAATAATAATAATAAGCCTTATAGTTTACAATACTCTACTGATCACCAAAAGTGTTAATAGAGTAGAACTTGTGGAGATTTTTTTAACCGCATAAAACCCCACAAAAGTCAAGGACTATTGCTGTTCTGTCTCCCTATTTCCATCTCATCAGCTCCTATCTGGAAAAGTTTCCTGTGTTTGATTGATGACAAACTGGGAAGTGCTAGTCCCAAATCCCAGGCCTCATTTATAAAGCTCAAGTAACACAAAGTTACAAAATGCAAAATGACTTTTAAATCCAATGTTAATCACCAGCAAAGACCCACATTTTTCAAAGATAAACCTAAATCTCACTTTGTGCAGAAAACTGGTTTCTATAAATGTCATAAAACATTAGTGCTAAGAGGTCTTATTGGCCAAGTCTTTCTTCTTAAAGATAAGGCCAGAGACTCCAAGAGGGTATGATTTGCCCAAAGTCTTCCACCCAGTGAGTGACAAAAAATAAAATGAAATAAAATAGGCCTCCTGAACTATAATCAAGGCATCCTCTGCTTTCCAGCCACCCCAAAGACCCCATTTCTATACCACCATTAACATGAATTATTGAAATATTACTGTAATCCAAGCAAAACATGAAGGAAGGTCTAGATAAGGAAAAAGTAGTGAGATATCAAAGAAGTGAGATGTGATAAAAATAAATGCAGATTGCAAAAAAGGAGGAAGAAAATGCAAAGAGAAGAAAAATACCACAGAAAAAAATAGGTTCAAAAAAGGCACTCTCAGAGATAAGGTTCTGGTTATTCTCAGTGCCCTGAGCAGTGTTGAATGGCTGCCAAAATTGCTTTTGACCTAAATGGAGAATAAAAACTATTTTCTTTATCTACTAAAAGTAAAATCAAATTTCATGTTAGGGAGTTTGGATGAGGCAAGTTAAAATATAAGGAAATAGGGTAAAATTAGGCAAGCCTAGCCTACTTGGGGTATATGAGAGATGTTTTTTAAAATAATATCTAGACTTTACTAATGTATATTGAGATGGATGGAGTTATTTTAATATTACTTCCCAGTAAAACTTCTCATCTCCTTCCATTCACAAAAAATGTGGACACACATTCATACTGATTTTAGCTTCGCGCTTTTAGGTTTTATGTATTTAGTACGGGGTCTACAGGGTCTCACCACACAGATTGAATTTGTAGTGATCCTCTTGTTTACAGCCTCCCATGGCACTGGGATTACAGGTGCACATCTCAGTCACTGTCTCAGTGAGTCCCAGCGGCAGGGCCAGTGCAGCATGCTGGAGATCAAACCCTGGGCCCTGCACTTTGCCTAAGAAGGCACTT
This sequence comes from Myocastor coypus, assembly GCA_004027025.1. Taxonomy (NCBI): domain Eukaryota; kingdom Metazoa; phylum Chordata; class Mammalia; order Rodentia; family Myocastoridae; genus Myocastor; species Myocastor coypus. The sequence goes on from PVJA010025971.1 coordinate 17,045, forward strand.
TAATCCACTATGTGGCTATGAGCTATGTGGCCCATCCTCTAGCGTTTTGTGCTTTTACACACACACACATAAATACATACATACATACATAAATACACACACACAAAGTCTTCATGCTGAAAAGTCTTACTGAAAAGCTAACTTTCTCATGTTGAGTTTAAACTGCTACCCTCCTGCCTCAGCCTCCCAGAGTCTAGAGAGTACAGGTGTCCACCACCACCCCAAAGCACACCAAACTTTAACCTCTCCTTTCTCTGAGTCATTCCCCTTCATATACTAACCAAGTTGAAGTAAATTGGAAAAACTCTCTTCCCATACTCACATCTATTTCCTCCGCCATTTATATACTTGATCTGGGACTTTGGCCTACAAGGATGCACAAACCTAAGCAGAAGTAGCTTTAAGCCATCAGTACATTTCTTATTCCCCATAGCAAGAAGTCCTGAGAAAAACCATCAGGAACAATGAATGTCTGTTGACTTGGATTGCCCTGCAGTGTCTAATCTGGAGTGACCCTATGAGTTTGTAGGGTAGCAGGGACGGGATCACAATCCCAATACAAGCCAGTGTGACACACACCAAGTGACACAAATTCTACACAGTTCCCTAAGTGATGACAGGGAAGAGGCCTCTCTGTGACCATAAATTACTTCACTAGAAAACATTCCAATAGGTGAAGATGGTGATACAAAGGATCCTTCAAGGTACAGAAGGAGAGAAGAAGGTGGATTTTCTGAAACAGGCAGGTAAACTGATTATATTGGAGTAGTGTTTGTTCCTCCAGGCACAGAGAGGTGAAGGGGTGATGATGTCCACTTCAACCAGTAAGACCGGGGTCAAAATAAGTGAGAACTCCTTCCTAGGATGGAGCTCAGAAGGACACCGCTCAAGTTGTTCAAGGAAGTCCTGCTGAAGGAGGAGATAAAACATGTCCTAAATTTCCTAGAGGAAACTGATGATTCTGCCAGGGAAACCCAGACTTTGTTAAGCCTGAGTCCCTAAGTTGAAAACAACGCAAAGAACCAGAAGTAAAATCATTGCCTGGAAAAGTCTAAAATTGGGCAGAGTAAGCTGTAAGTATAGGGAAGCGAATGGCTCAAGGACACTAAATAAGCATGTCCAATGGTCTTGGGAAGCAGAAATACCACCTCGGTTTCTGGCTAAAGATGAGCTTAGGGAGCAAGTGCATGCATACAAGGCAAGAGGGGAAAGCCTGTCTTTCTTTCCATAGTCTTAACCCTCACTTGTATTTTCTGGGCCAACTCACTGAGGGAAGAGGATGTAGGTTCCCCTATGGATTGGTTTGATCAAAAGGTAGCTAAGGTATCAATTAGATTCCAAGTAATAGAAGACCTAAGTAAGTGGCCTTTTCAGTTTCTTATCTGGTCATTTGTTAGTAAATAGAGTACACAATGATACCTTTATATCTTGCATGACAGTGAGTCTGGTTGTTGTAGGCAGCTGAATTAGATAGATATATTATAGGCAGTCAGCCAGGGTCAGACCCTCAAGGAGACAAGATGGAAAACAAGATGACTTTACAGACAGACACTGCTCCATAGTGGGCCCGATCTCAAGACAACAGTAAATAAGGGCAGCCACATACTTCCCCAAGGATGGGCATCAGGGATTGATATGCTAAATAAGTCTCAATCAACTTGAAGAAGCCTGAAAGAGTCACTAGCCCGAGCTCAACAGGAAGATATTTTGGTCCATATTCATCCCTGCTTGCTACATGATTTGCTTCCTCATTTGGTACTGGATTTAATCAATTTTACCTAAGCAATGGTGCTTGTAACCTCATTAGTTGACCATAGTTTTGTACCACTTCATGCCTGCCTATGTGAGTTCCCCTATCTTCTCCACCTCCTTAGACATGCCTCACGACGTGGTTTTGTACTATAAAAATCCCTGGAAGAGACAGATTCTTGGGGACAACCCACTCAAGCCCCCTTCTGTCCCTCTCTTGGATAAGAGCTTTCTTTCTACAAATAAATATATTCTGCTTATAACCTCCAGTTGTTCCTAAAATTCATTCTTCAGCTTTAGAGAACATGAACTCATCCCATGTATTTTTTAGGTTGGGAGATCATTTTTCCCCTATAGCATTTTGGAGGTCAGCCACTAGGGATGCTTTTTCTCCCTGTATCATTTGGAAGTTCCCTGTATTACGGTCATGCTATGGGCAGTGCCAGCTCACAGGCCTATACTCTAGGTTCAGCAGAGCTGGAAAAATGAATGTTGGGTGCTTTTTCCCCCCCTCTATGGTGACAGGCTCTGCCAGACAGAAAAGGAGGGTCCGGAGTGCTTGTGAGCAGGTAAGCAATAGAGCAAGCACACAATAACAATTGCACACACAAAAAAAAAATTTTTTTTTAATTGCATAAGGGGCAGGAGATAGTGTCAGCAGACATGCTCGTGTTGGATCACAGAGCACTTGCTGTGCCTTGCTGAAGACTTTGGAGGGTTTTTTTTTTGTTTGTTTTTTGTTTTTTGTTTTTTTCCTTAGGGAAGGGTCTACAGGATATTACTAGATCACACTTGTAGGACTAGATCCACCTGTTTACAACTTCCCAAGAGCTAGGATGGGCCACCATGCCCAGTCTCAATTGTCTGTGTGCCTCAGAGGTGGGGCCAGCACGAAAAGGCCTGGGCATGGAACTACCAGCCCCCATGCCTGCTTGCAGGCACTTTAATCCACTGAGCTGTTTGGTCGGTTCTTGGAATTTATTTTATAATCTTGAGAAACCAGCCTAAACTGGGGGAGGGTGCTGAGATTTAGAATACCTCTATAGGTGTAGTCGGATTTTAGTGTGTGGTCAACTTGTTAGCCCTACCTGAACTGCACAAGCATGGTGCTGAGTGTGAGAGGTCCACCTGAAGATTGTTGCCAGCGGCATAAGATGCAGAAATCAAGAACAAGGAGAGAGACTGTTAGGGAGCTGTTTTGGAGAAGCTGTTGGAGGACTTTGTCGTGATGGCTCTCCTGGTGAACTTGGCTGTTCTTGTCAGGGGAGGAGCTTGGGACCTCATCGTCACTGAGAATGGCTACAGTTAATTTGCGGGGAGCCCTGGTCCTCACGTTGAGTATTGCTTCCTGGCTCTAATTTAGATCCCTCAGCCTGCTAGCACAGATCCTTCATCCCTTTCAAATAGACTTCCTAGCTTCCACCATTGACCTTTGGGCCTTCCCAACACAGATTTGTGAGGAGGGTCTGCATGAGGCATTGCCATGGGCTCTAGGCCTCCAGTTAGACTTATGGGAGGCATTGTTATGAGCTGGACTCAGGCAGGTCTTCAGCTGGACTCATGCAGGGCACTACTGTGGGATCCACCCCCTTAGCTGGATTCTTTGCTCTTTAGTATGTTTCTTGCACTGTTTGCATATGATTCTTTGGGTGATTCTTTATAAAATAATCGTATCAAATGTGTCCTATATTTTATTGTTCCCCTTGCAAAAAACACAAATCATGACAATAGGCAAGGTAAATTAAGATTTGAAAATCATTGGACAGGTAGTTTAGAGCATGGATTGTGTTGTTTAAGACATCTTGAGGATTTATGAGAAATTTTCAGTTTATGCCACATCTAGGCTGTTTAGAATTTACTAGTGTACATCTAGTACTTGGCAGAAACAATATGCAGTAGGACCAGGTTTGTTTGTTTTGGTGGCTTCAAACTATGTAAGTAGTGAAAGCCTCTGGCCTCCACAAGTGCTGGGATTGTAGGCATGCACCACCACACCCAGCGACTTGTTGTTGACATTGCTGTACTAGTTTGTAGCCCAGGACCTTTACTTTGAACTATTCTATATTTTTTTCATTATTATAGTGTACTCATTTTACTTACTTTTTAATCGTTTATTTATTTATTTGGTACAGGTCTTGCTATGCACACAGCTCAGACTTGCAGCAATCCTCCTATCTCAGCCTCCCCAGCACTGAATACAGGTGTGTGCTACCATGCTTAGTTTCAGTGACTGGCTCGGCACCAGGCTGGCACAGCATGCGGTACAAGGGATTGAACCCATGTGCTTGCATTTGCCAAGCAGGAGCTTAGACCACAGCACTATCTCAATAACCCCTCATTCTACTTATTAAAATCTGTTTCCTATAAATGGTGTGCTGTGTTCCACCAGCAGCTGCCTGGCCCATCACATGTTTCCACACCTCTTGAGTGTGTCTAGAGGCCACATGGAGTGATGTGCCCATGCCATGTAGGCTTGTGTAAGTGGATTCCATGATGCTCACATGATGAGGAAATTGTCAAGTGACAGATTTCCAGAAACATATCCTGGCCTTACGAAACATGTGTATTTGGAAGTGGCAAGTCTTGAAGGAGGCTGTGGATGGCACTAGTTCCCTTATCGGAGGCCTGAGGGAGCTTATTTCATAGCAGGAGTCACTGTCTATTATGAGGTGGACTGCTGGCACCTTGTTCGTGGACTTCTGGCCTCCAGCACTGGGTTGCACCAACCTTTGTTGTTTCTAAGCCACTCTGTGCTCTTTGATTACAGCAGCACTGATGGAGAGAGATGCTCCCCAGCCCCCTGAACCAACATTCCTCTCTATCACATCATGTCCTTCAGGATCGGATTCAATCTTTTCAGCCAAGCAAATTTTAAGGGCTGGGAAGGGGAGGTGGGACTAGAACACAAAGAAATTCAATAAGGGACCCCAAAAACACAACACCCTAAAGTTACTCTTTTTTTTTTTTTTTAGATATTTTAAACTTTATTTATGGCAGGCTCAGCCTGCTTTGAGGGTGGGGCTAGCACAGCATGTGGTGCCAGGAATTGAACTGTGGTCTACGTGGCTGCCTAAGCAGGTGCATTAGACAGCTGAGCTATCTCAAAGGCCCCCAATTACTCTAGTTTCTTTTTCCACCCAGTATGGAAACTATTTGACAAAACAACCCTTGATGTATTTCAAACTGACTGGAAAAGTACAAAACTCCCAACATATAAAATTCTTAATACTTGAAGAGCTGGAGATGCTTATCGCCCTGATTAGGTTAATACACACTGTAAAAATGTATTGAATGTATCCTATATTTCTTTTTAATTTATTTTATTTTATTTTTTGTCTTTTTGAGACAGGGTCTCGCTATGCAGTTCAGCCTGGTCTTGAGCTCACTTTTGTAGCCCAGGCTGGTCTCGAACTCACATCGATCCTCCTGCCTCAGCCTCCCAAGTGCTGGGATTACAGGTGTGCACCACCACGCCTGGCTAATTTAATTTTTTACGCTTTATTTATTTATTTGTATTATGGCCAGCTCAGCTTGTCCTGGGGGTGGGGCTGGTGCAGCATGTGGTGCTGGGGATCGAGCCACAATCCCTGTGGTTGCCTAATTTTTCCTAGGCAAGTGCTTTAGACCGCTGAACCATCTCACTGGCCCTTGTGTCCTATCTTTTCTAAACTAAAAAGTAAGAATATAACTTTTAAAGTCTTAATGTTGCAAGTTACAAAATCAGTCTTATATTGGAAAGGATTTGTTTCCTTTTCCAAAAATTTTGAAGCATGGGAAATTTCAAAATGAAATTTTAACCGTAGATGTGTATGTGACAGCTACCTACACCAACTCCCCTCTCTCCAAGGACAAAAACTTCAAATCAGAGCAATTGGGACCCTCATCTTGAACTGGAATCAAAATAACTTTGCAGAATATGAGTCAAAATAATTTTTTTTCTTTTTATAAGTTAGTTGTCTCAGGTACTTTTTTTTTTTTTTTTTTTACAGTAACAGCAGCAGTAGGTAGTATAACCATTAATTTTAGATGCTAATTTGATTGAGTTTAGGGATACTCAGATGATTGGCAAAGCATTATTTCTGGGGTGCACCTATAAGGATGTTCCAGAAGCAAACAGCATGTGACCCAACTGACTGAGAAAAGAAGGTTTATGGCAGACATCATTCAATCCACTGACAGCCAGAATAAAAAAATAATAATAATAAAAGGTCAATCCACTATCACTTCTGGAGGTGTCACATCTGTCTTCTCTCACCATCATATTTTGGAACTGCATGTTTCAGGTCTCTGTAGTCAGGAATTTCCTACCAGGATTTCCCTCACTACCTGCTAAGCTCTTAGGCCTTCTTCTTTAGACTGAGCCTTACACCTCCAGTTCCCGTAGCTCTCCAGCACAGAGTGCACGCTGAGTGATGTCTGGCCTCCATAATCAGTTACATCAATTCCAATAATTCTCCACATTTATGTTTATATATTCTCTCTCTCTCTCTCTCTCTCTCTCTCTCTCTCTCTGTCTTTTTTTTTAAGACAGGGTCTTGCTATGCAGTTCAGGTTGGCCTTGAGCTCACTTTGTAACCCAGACTGGTCTCAAACTTCCACTGATCCTCCTGCCTCAGTCTCCCAAGTGCTGGGATTATAGGTGTGTGCTACCACACCTGGCTATGTCTCTATATTCTTGTTCTATTTCTCTAAAGAACCTTGACTAGTATAGTATGTCAGTCTGCTTTTCATCGCTGTGACAAAATTATTGGAAGGAACTCCTTAAAGGAAAAAGGTTAGTTTGGTTCATGGTTTTGGAAGTTTTAGTTTATGGTTAGATGGCTCCATGTCTTCGAGGCCTGTGAAGAGACAGAAACATCACGGTGGAAACATGGTAGAAGAACACATGTGGCATGTATATTTCATGGAAGCTGGGAAACAGATACAGAAAAGAACCAGAGAAGAAGAGGCCAGAGAGGGCTGGCCACATAGCTCAGCGCATTAAAGCTCCTGTTTAAGCGGACGCAGGGGCTGGGGATTGGATCCCCTGCCTACCGTGCTGGCCCCCGCCCCCTTGGTGTCCTGAGGCCTTGAAAGAAAGTGGGTGTGGTGGCACACACCTGCAATTCCAGCTCTTGGGAGGCTAAAAATAGCAAGGATCACTACAAGTCTGACCTGTGTGAGACTCTGTAGACCCTATACTAAATACATTGTCTTAGTTACTTTTCTCTCACTGCTGGGACAAATACCCAACATCCAAAATGAAGGAAGAAAAGATTTATTTAGCTCAGTTACTGGAGGTTTCAGTCCATACTCAGCTGGCTCCAAGGCAGAGAGAGGTGCATGGCGGAGAGCAGCAGTTCATGGTGGCAGAACAGCAACAATATGGTGACAGAGGCAATGGAACAACCAGGGGAGCAGAGAGCAACAGCGCAAGTCTGTCTCTGTCCCTCTATATTGCATTCAGGCTCTCTGCTTTAGCCTATCCACCTTAGGACACACCCATAATCCTAGCCATATTTAGACCGATAGCCCCATCAGTACTAAAGCATAATCCCAGTGGATCATGAGTCAAGTAATTCCAGTAGTACTCAGACCTATCATCCCATCAGTACTAAAACTCATGATCCCAGTGGATCATGAGTCAAGTCTCAAACTCTAGAAGTCCCCGCCTCATGATTGCATGAGGCTGTGGGGGGACAACTAGACATACACCATAACATATATAAAAAATAAATAAATAAAAGGAGTCCAAGGAGATAGCTCAGGGACACAAGTGCCTGCTCCAGTTCTGGAAAAAAAGAAAGAGGCCAGAGCCAATATATGATCTCCTAGTTTGTAGTCTCATGATACTCCAATAAGGATCCATCTCCTGTCTCCATTTCCTCTTAAACATGCATCAAATATGAATTTATCAGTAGTTTAATCCACTAGAGAAGCCCCAGCTTTCATGATCCACTTAGCTTCCAAAGCCCACATCTGAATATGTGAGCTTTATCAGGAACATTCCTGGTTCAAACCATAACGTGCAGTTACTGGAGAAGCTAGAACTCCTCTCATGTCACTTGAAAGTGTGCATTGTCCTTGTGGTCACCATTCGCATACAAAAAGACTTTCCTCTGTTTACTTGCCTCAGACTCACTCTGCAGAGCCTGTTTCTTTTCCTATGTTTAATAAAAATAATAATAAAAAAAAAACTTTGCTACTATTTGTGCTTATCTTGACCAGGTCTTTGCTCAAGACAGAAAAGACCTAGAACCCACTCTAGGAAACTCCAGCACCCCAAAATCTGATAATATATTTGACTTAGTCAGCCAGGAGAAAAAGTAAAGCCCATTCATTGGGAGCATTGTTTTTAAATTAAAATGTCACAAAGGAATTTTCTCCTTTCCTCTTCTTCCTCTTCCTTTTCCTCTTCCTCCTCTCCTTACTCCTCCTCCTTCATCTTCTTTCCCTGTATCTTGTGCCTCAGCTGAGGAGCTAAAGGGGCTTCTCAGGGCATGAAAAATATCTTCTGTCTTTTCCATCATGTAGGATAGGAGTAGAATACATGACTTCTGTGTTTTTCTTCCAGTCATGGAGGTCTATGGGCCCACTCAAAATTTATCTCCCCTTTTCTTCTTTTTTTTGTCACTCATTGCAGATATTTTGTCTGTAAAGAAAAAAAAAAAAAAAAAGAATAGCCAGAGAGATTGTTATTAAATCATTGGCAAAAAGGCCGGCCACAAAGCTGAGCAGACTAAAATACCTGCTTAGGCAGATGTAGGGACCGGGTTCAATCCCCAGCCTGCTGTGCTGGCCCCGTCACCATGCTGGCATGCTGAGATGGTGATTGAGACTGAGCATGTTGGCATGCACCTGTAATCCCAGCACTTGGGAGGCTAAAAACAGGAGAATCACTACGAGCCCAATCTGTATAGTGAGATCCTGTATACCTGTACTAGATACAAAAATCAATCAGTCAATCAATGAGTCATTGGCAAATAGACCATTCAGGGAGTTCAGTATGCCTTTGTGACCTGTTTCGATACTCTGTGGTAAAACTTTGCTCAACTGTCTCACTCTTATAAGGAAAAATAGCCATTGGTAACGTAGCCCTTTGCCCGGGTAGCTGCCTACCCACGTTCACTCCTGTGGAGCTCAAAGTCTCTTCTCCACTTTTCCCCAAGTGACACTTCTTTCTCAGGGTGTTATCTTACTTAAAGCTGTGGCTTGCCTTGCCACAGGATGCTGCCCATGTTGGATTCACATAAAATCCAAACCATGTTTGTTTCCCTTCTTTGTTTCTTCTAACTCTGCTTAACTCAAGTGGCTGAGCCAAGGAGCCATCCTCATTCTTGGGATTTTTGAAGATTTTTTTTTTCATAAAAAAAAGAAAAAGAGGTTTCTGTTTCTATTGCCTTAAAGTGTCAAGGATTTTACTGTGGGGTAAATGTAAGAGGCATTGTTTCTCAAGTGACTCCACCCTGCTTAAGTAGAGCTATTAAGAGGCTTAAAATGCCCAAGGGAGTACCTAGATAAGGTTTCTCAAGTGCATCTACACTGCTAAAGTACAGCCATTAAGAAGTTCAACTCTGGCTAAGGGAATGGGGGAGGGGTGGATGTTTCACCCTGATCTTATGAAATTTTCAAAGGACTAGTCAGAGCCATTAAGTGGCTCAACACCCTCTCCCTAAGGGGTTAGTGGGACCAAGCATAGAAACACACACACACACACACACACACACACACACACACACACACACACACTAGGACTTTCTCCATGCCTTTATGAAAGATTCCAGCATCATTCTGGCTTCAGAGTTGTCTGCCCTATATATCAGTGAGTCCCACAAGAGATGCTTTGTGGGTTCATTGGGCCTACACCTTCTGCATGGAATACTACCTTTTAGACCCAGTTGTTTCTCTCTCTAGGCTTCAAAAGGAGCTATAGTAAACTCCACAGAATCCACGGACTTCACCACTTAATAGGTGGGAAAGGTTCCACCCTACCAGGTAAAAGAAAAAGAAAAACAGCTTATCTACTGTTGTAACATACTTTGGGTTCAAAATGAACTAGGAAATGGGAAGATATGGGTATAGAATCACAGTTGAATTATGAGGCTATTTTGTTGTTACACTGTTTCCACTAAAAAAAAAAAAAAAAAGGTGGAATAAAATCTGCTGTGTTCAGGCTTTTGTGTGTGTGTGTGTGTGTGTGTGTGTGTGTGTGGTGTGTGTGTATGTGTGGGAACTGGGAATTGAACTCAGCCCCTTGGGCTTGCCAGGCAAGGACTTATTCTACTGAGCTATTTCTCCAACCCCTATTTTGCTTAAAACTTTCTTTCTTTCTTTCTTTCTTTCTTTCTTTCTTTCTTTCTTTCTTTTTTCTTTCTTTCTTTCTTTATGTCTGTATGTTATGGCCAGCTCAGCCTGCCCTGGGGGTGGGGTTGGTGCAGCATGTCATGCTGGGCATCTAACTATGGTCCCTGCAGTTGCCTAAGTTTGCCTAAGCAGGTACTTTAGGCCACTGAGCTATTTCACTGGCCCCTGTGTTCAGGTTTTTATGACTCTTCATCTCAAGAAAAGCCCAGAAACTATTGCATTTAAAGTGACCTGTGAGGGAGGGCTAACCCACTCGGGTCTCCCTTCTGTATGTCTTTAATATAGAAGCTTTCTTTCCCCCAGTAAAAGTTCTCCTTTTAATCTCCACTTTAAATAAATAAATAAGTAAATAAATAAAGTGACCTGTGAGAAAAAGAGAAATGTCTTTGATGTTACTGTTTATTGATCCCACCTGTCTCTAAAGGATAAGGGTCTCTTCCATCTATTTAATGAAGAAACTTCAGATGGATGCCTAGACACCTGTAACTCAGTTGCTGGACATAATCTTTTCTGTGCTCAACAATTGAGATATGGGCCAGTGAGATAGCTCAGCAGGCTAAGTGCCTGCTTAGGCAAGGACAGGGGCCAGGGTTCAATCCCCAGCACCACATGTGATGCCAGCCCTGGCCCCCAGGTGCGCTAAGCTGGGACCAAATCCAGTCATGGTGGTGCATGCCTATAATGCTAGTCCTGGGGAGGCTGAAAACAGGAGGACCAGTACAAGTTCAAGCTTCCTAGTAAGACCCTGTACCAAATATGTAAGAAAAAATAAGGGAGGATGGCGATCTGGAAGTAAGTCAAAAAGAAAAGCCAGAATTGTAACTGTTGCAATCAGCAACGTTTTAAACTCACCCAAGCCATCTCAGGGGAGACTCAAGGATGACTGAATATAAGAAATTGACAACATGTGGCATGTAACTACACCAAGCCAGGGCCTGGTTTATGCTCCAGGAGTGAGGCAGCCAGTGTCCCCGAGTCATGGCAGTATGAAATTAATGGTCTCTACTTCCAGAGAGGACCGGGCCAACCAGAGCATTTATTTTCTGCTCTAAAGAGGCCCAAAGGAACCTATAATATGCCTGTCTGTGGCTATTGCCATCTCCTATGAGGATCCTTGGGTAACACTGGACATCACAGATGAGCCAATTTGATTATTTCATTCTGTTTTTACTTACTTTGCTGGAAAACCTCTTCTAGACCTGTGGTCATAGTTGATGTCTAGGGTAGCACTAGATGGAGATTATTTACTCTTGCTCTGATGTGCCACTTTGAAGAATATTTTTTAAGTACAAAGTTTTAACCTTAAGTTTCTAATTTTTCAACAATGTCCTACTCTCCTACTAAGAAGAGATTGACTAGAAATATTGGGGTAATTCTCAACTCTGGCTAAGTCCAAAAGAATTTTACCTGTCAGGACTATACCCAATCTCCCTGATCAAATTAACTAACAAGAAGGTCCTACTGTATGGTATAATGGAACACCTGACTTATGAAAACCTTTCTGACTCATTGTATTAGAAAGACAAAGAACTGCTTTGAGTCACTTAACCCAAATGCTAAGAACTCTGGCCAGTGGCATCCTTTTCAAAAACTTAGATGAAATGTCTGTTGCATGGCCACCCTACCTGAGAGCAGTAGCAGCTACAGCTATTCGAACAGAGAAAGTTGCAAGTCTAACTTTAGGACAGAAACTAGAAGTCCTGATTCCCCATTAAGTTAGAGTGAGAGCAGACTAGGGGACATATACCCTGAAGCAAGCAGGGCTGTACCACTAAAGACTCTAAAGGTAAGGGACCAGACTGCAACCAGCACAAAAGAATGAAATGGAGCTGGGGGCTGGGATGAGCAACTTGAAGTAAGCATCTAGAAGAAAATAAGTTAGTGCTTTAGAATTGGGTGAACACTTGAGAGGAATCAGGCCATTGCAGAAGCCACACTACTCCCCAGACAGCTTTAAGAGCCTTGCCTTTCCCCCACCATCTTAGAAGTCACACTAATCCCCAGACAGATTCAGGAGACTCAGTGAGCCCTGCCTCATCCCCACAGCATCACACTTAGCTGTGCTGAGACCCAGAGAGCATCAGGGTGAGATCTTGAACAGAGCCATGCCCCTGCACCAGCGAGGGAGAGTTGCTGAACCTGGTGAGCACTGGAAGCCTTCGTGAGCACCACGCTACCCAAACACTAAGGCAGGAGAAGCACTGAGGTCTGGTGAACTTTGGGAGGTTTGAAAATGTCAGGATAAAGGAGCAAAATATAATCTCAGTCCTCCAGTCAATTAATGAGCCCTGGAGACATGGACATAGAAGGTGTTTGAAGTCACACACCTGAAATTTCTTTTTTTTTTTTTAAAAACAAGTTAGTAGGATGGCTACAGTAATTAATACAATGCATATTATTGTCTTCATAGCATTCAGAGGACAAGATACAGACCTGATATCTTGTCTAAACAATATTAGTACAAACTTTTATTCTCAATGTACTAAAAGAAAGTAGCTGTCTATCTATCCTAACTCTCTTGACACAACTGACATTTCTAAAATAGTAGCAAATGAAGTAAAGAAAAAAACTCAGCCAGTCTATAGAAGAAATGAAATCAAAATAATCTCTCAGGTAAAAAAGGAAATGACAACAAGCATGAAACAATTACTCTGGCAAACACCTGTAATCCAAGCACTTGGGAGGCTGAGGCAGGAGGATCCATGTGAGTTCGAGACTAGCCTGGACTACAAAAGTGAGCTCAAAGCCAGCCTGAACAGCATAGGGAGACCCTATCTCAAAACAACCCCCCAAAAAAAGAAGAAGAAAAGAAAGAATTACTCAGCACATCTAAAGAAGTCATAGATGCAAAAAATAGAGGAGACAGAAAAATGATGGAAGCATTGAACAAAAACTACAGGAAAAAAGTTAGAATACATGAAACAGATTCAAGCAGATATCCAGAAAACTAAGAATTCCATTGAAAACTATGCAAAACTAAAGATAG
>PVJA010025972.1:0-30173 GCA_004027025.1 Myocastor coypus
AGACTTTGGGGGTCCAGGGGCGGAATGTTATGGTTTATGTCTAGTTGTCCCCCCAAAGCCTCATGGAGTCATTGGGCGGGGACTTCTAGAGTTTGAGACTTGATCCGTGATCCCTGGGATTATGGGTTTTAGTACTGATGGGATTATGGGTGGAAGTACTTCTGGGATTATGGGTGTAGCCTAGGGTGGGAGCTAAGGCAGAGAGCCTGAATGTAATATAAAGAGAGACAGAGAGACAGACTGGAGCTCGAGCTGGTGCTGCTGCTCTGCTGCCCTGTTTGGTTGGCTGCCTCTGCCACCATTTTGCTGCTGTTCTGCCGCCTTGAACTGGATGCTCTCCACCCTGCTCCACTCAGCCTTGGGCCAACCAAATATGGACTGAAACCTCCACAAACTGTGAGCTAAATAAACCTTTCCTTCCATCATTTTGAGTGTTGGGTATTTGTCCCGGCAGCAAGCAAAAAGTAACTAATACACAATCTATCCACCAAACTCCATACCTCTCAGTTAAATGAGAAATGTCCAGCAGAGTTTGACTGCTACAGGAAGTTGAGCTGGAGCAAAATGATTTGGTGTTTCTTTAAAAAATTAGCCATGTGTAAGAACCTGCCCACAATGTACAAAGTTCTGAATTTCACCTCCAGCACCAAAACATAACAACAGCAACAACAACAACAATACAGTGAGCTCTGTGCCAGGGTTTTGTATCCATTGTACCAGTATTTCATCAGAACAATCTCTGACATTGCCATATAGTGACTTTCAAAGTGTGGAGGAAGGAGCAAGAGGTTATAGGAAAGTTTCATTGTCAAGTAATGTTATCAATAGCAGAGAGGCTCTGCCTGAAATCTGAAAGGACTGCTTCTCCATTTGAGTTGTTTGATACTCTCACTGGGAAATCATTCATTATAATCTAATCCTCTTTTCCTTGGAAGATGACATTCTAAACCACTCTCTACACTTCTCTCTTTGCTTGGAAATCTAAGAATTTTTTTTTAATTCAGAAAAAAATACAAGGGATTCCCTTCTCTGGAGTTTGTTTTTCCCACAAGATGTAGGGGTCATTTCATTCCCTCTACATCTCTGTGGAACAACAAGAAATCTGCAACCACCAGGTCTGCTTTTCCCTTTGGTAGACTCCAAATGAAAACATACAAAGAGAAAAATGAAGAACAGTGTGAGTTGGAACATGTACTACTTCCTACTCTTCTGAGGATATCATTCTTATGATAAGCTTTCAGACATTGGATTATTGTCTCAAAATTAAAGGTCTTTCTTATTTTTGTTCTTTGTTTAGTATACTGTGCTAGAAAGGATAAGTACATGAAACCCTTCCTTCATTTCCATTCCACCATCCCTCAAGGTGGCCTTTGTATGCCTCTGTTTCATGTCAGAATTCAGTGGTGAGACCTTAGGAAGTTTATTGCCTTCAAAGTGTCTTTAGAAAGATAAGTACAGAATTTAAAGACTTAATTTCACCAATAGATATTCTAATTGTAATCTCATGTGGCAAATTCTATCCCATGCTTGTATAAAATATTTTTCCTCACTGAAAGAAAATAAAATTTCATTATAGCAAATTAAGAATGGAGAGAAAATGTTAAGGAGGAAAAGTTAGCTGTAATCTTCTAAAACACAATTATTGTTAACATTTGAGTATAATTACTTTCAGATATTTTTCATGTAGCTTTTTTTTTTTTTTCCGTGACTGGGGTTCAAACTCATGACCTTGCACTTGCCAGTCAGGCACTTGTGCCATAGAGCTATCTCCCCAGCCCCGCATGTAGCTTTAAGTATAAGGCTGATCAAAGTATGCTAGATATTTTGGATCTTACAATCTCAAGTACTGCATATATTTTAATGATCAGATGATAACTTATAAGTTTAAATATAGACTTTTGTGCTGTGAGCATTGTTTAATTGCTACAAATATAATTTCAAGAAAATCAGAGGTACCATAATAACTATTCCGAAGACTGGGAATGAAACCTGGGTTGTTGTCATTTGGCATAAATTTGAATTCAGACATACTATGTCTACAAGATATTGAAATGTTTCTTTTTTTCTCTCTCTTTTTTAAAAGATTTATTTATTTATTTATTTATCTATTTGTTTATGTATTTATTTGGTTTATGATCTCGCTGAACAGCTCAGATTTCCAGTGATCCTCCTGTTTCAGCCTCCCTAGCACTGAGATTACAGGCATGTGCTGGGATTTCAGTGGCCAGCATAGCATGGGAACCAGCATGGCATGGGGTACCAGGGACTGAATCCAGGTCCTTGCACTCGCCAGGCAGGCACTGAGACTGCAGCAGTATCTCCTCAGCCTTGAAATGTCTGACAGAGATGATGTGAAGCCAGAATGATTGCTCCCTGGGGAAGTCGAGTCCTAATTGGGGAATCTGCAGTGTTATGTTGGCTGTCCTTGAGGTTCCAACTCGGGAACCAGGAAGCAACCCTGGATTATCCTTTTCTGGCTGCGGCAAGAGATGCCCCCCAAAAAGCTCAAGCACCTTTTGTGGTCTGTGGTGATGAAGGCACAGTTCTGCCATGAACCAAAATATTCAGCAGCCTAGAGAAGCAGAGAACAACCAGCTCTCAACTGACAGTCAGCAAGGAAAACAGAGACCATGGTCTTGATAAGTGTAAGGAACTGAATCATGAGCTGAATGTGAAAGCTGCCTGAGAAAGACGCTGGAGAAGAAAGACTGAGAGCAATAATCCACATAGCAGAAACAGGAAGGAAGGCTCTAGGGAGATCTCTTTTGGTAAACCCTAACTGGTAGATAACCCAACATTTTTTTTTTTTTTACATACTGTGGCTCCAGTGGAGAATATGGGTACAAAGTCAAAAGAGCAGGGAAGAGAAATGTAGTCCACTGGCATCTTGATTTTAACCTGTTGAAAACCATGTCCAACCTACCAGACTGTTAGATAACATATTTCTGTGTTTTAAGTCACTAACTTTTGATCCTTTTTTATGGTAACAAAAGAAAATTAATATGAATTCACAAATCCTAAACTACTGAATTCGGTTGCTGATTCAAGTGATAATACTGAGAGTGCACGTGCACAATCAATAGGTTCAGCAAATAGACCAATGTAAAATTCTTACTATATTGACAAAAGTCAGCTGACAGACCCTGGAGGGTGGAGCTACCCATCATATGTTGATCAGAGGTTTTAATCATGATCAGGGAATCTCACAGGCATGGTGGTGCATTCCCTGAATCCCAGCACTATGAGAGGCTGAGGGAAGGGAATGGCAAGCTCAAGCCCCGCTAAGCAATTCAGTGACTTACTGAGACCCTGCTTCAAAATAAATTTTAAAAAAATTGGAAATGGAAAAATAATAGAAATGCATGAGGATTTAGCTCAGTGGCAAGGCCTTGGGCTCAACTCCTAGCACTACAAGGAAGAGGAAGAGTGGGAGGAAGAAGAGAAGTTAAATCAGGAAGACAAGTAGGAACAGAGACAGAAGACGAGGAAGAGAAGAAGGCAGAGAAGGAAGTGATCAAGGAAGAGAAAGAAGATGGAAAGGAAGAAGGGAAGGAGAAGAAGAATGGAATGGAGATTCCCACAGTAGAAAAGGGGTTTGTTTGCTTATTTATTTATTTATTTATTTATTTATTTATTTATTTATTTATTTATTTGATATAAGGTCTCACTACATAATTCAGACTCCTAGTGATCTTCTATGGTGATCCTGGCATGACACATGGTATGGGGGATAAAAACCAGTTCCTTGCACTTGCCAGGCAGGTGCTTAGACTGCCAAGCTATCTCTCCTCCTGCAGAAAATGAGATTTTAAACAATAAAATTTCTTCCTTGAACCATTCTTCAAATATGACATCCAACCAGTGAGATGGTTCTAGAATGGAATTTGAGTACCTACAGACGCCTGAGGCAAAACCACAGGCTTACGTTCATGTGTAAGTCCTGTAGATGGGAGGATGACTTCAGTCTTATGCACAGATGCTGTGGGAAAGCTCCCTGTTCCCAACAGCTATCTCTGCAGCCACTGAAGTATCAAGGCTCGTTTTTGCAGGCTTTAACAAAAGGAAAAATTCCTCTTCCTCAAGTTGACAGAAAACAAAGAGCCTAATTGCTTTTTACAAGGTCTACAGGGTCTGCAGGGTCTCACTATGTAGACTGACCTCATATTGGTCCTCCGTTTTCATCCTCTAAAACACTAGGATTATAGATGTGCATCACCATGCCCAGTCTCAGTCGCTGTCTCAGTGTGCCACAGGGGCAGGGCCAGCACACAGGCCTGCTATCTAACCCCAATCCCTATGTCTGTATAAACAGGCACTTCAATCCACTGAGGTATCTGGCCTGCCCAACAAATAGCCTAATTGCTTTTTTAACTAGAATAAAAAAGCCACTTGGTATTTATATAAAAATTGGGAAATTGTTTGTGCTACAAATTTAATTCCAAGCAGAAGTCATCTAAAGTATAATTTAGAAGGATAAATTACTGATTTCAAGCAAGAATACTAAATAAATTACAAATGAATAATATTCATACTGCTGACACAATATTTGGCTCAAAACCTGCTGAAAGAAAGTCACAGAAATGAAATTGGCCCTCTCAATTTTCATGCTACACATTGACCTTTCACTTTCAAATACATCTATCTATCTATCTATCTATCTATCTATCTATCTATCTATCTATCTATCTATTTATTGGTACTGGGGATTGAACTCAGGATCTCACATTTGTCAGATAGGCACTTATTTGTCTTGGCTCTTATCCTTCATTTTTAAAGTAAAAAAAAATGGAATAACATTGTATTAGTTACTCTTTTCTCATTGCTGGGACAAATATCTGACACTCAAAATAAAGGAAGGCAAGATTCATTCAGCTCACAGTTACTGGAGGTTTCAGTTCATACTTGGCTGGCTCCAAGGCAGAGTGACACAGGGCAGAGAGCATCAGTTCATAGAGGCAGAACATCAACAGTAGTAAAAGAGAGCAGTCCATCTCTATCTCTCTTATATTACATTCACGCTCTCTATCCCAGGTTGAGTGTAGCCCTCACACCCATGATCTTGGTAGTACTAAGACCTATAATCCCAGTGGATCACCCATAGTCCCAGTGGATCATGAGTTAATCTCAAACTCTAGAAATCCCTGCCCTGTGACTGCATGAATCTTTGTGGGGACAACTAGACACCAGCTATAACAAACATAAACATAATTTAGCCTCACACTTGTGATACAAACTAAGGATAAAGACTATTTTCAGCCTAGATTAATATAAAATAATATTTTTCTTCCTTCCTCTCAATGAGACTATGGACTATTTTTTGGCCTCAATTTTCTGTGAAACCTTGGAGATAAGAAAAATCATGTGTTTTTTCTGTCCTCACATGCCATTCAAAACTTCTGACACTTGCTGCATGCAGATTTCTTTCTGTACATCCAACAATCTATTATCCAGTGAACAACTGGTTGTGTACCAATTGAGTTCAATTTTGAAGTTATCTAGACTCGACATCAAATCCCACAGGTTAGGGCATTACTCTCACAAAACTGCCCCATTTTAGATGCCCATCATAAGCCCCAGACTGTAACTCATGCTTCTGACTGGCTATGAATCAAAACTTCCTAAAACCCCAACTTTGGGTTCAACTAAATTTCTAGACTGGCTCACAGAAAACAGGGAAATACATGTTGAGATTATTATAAAGCATATTACAAAGGCTATATGTGACCAGCCAAATAGAAGACACACACAGGGCAACATTGGCAAGAACAAGGGCAGACCTTCCCTGACCTCTCCAGGTCATGCACTCTGTCAGAAACTCATAAGCTCAGCTATCTTGAAAACCACCAGAACTGTGCTGTATCAGGCAGGCTTCATTACATAGGCATAATTGATGAAGTCACTGGCTATTGATGATCAACTCCACTTTGGCTTATCTCTGCTCCCCAGAGGTTGGGAGATTAGGCTGAGAGTCTCATTTCTAATGACACCCTCTATTTCTGGTGACCAGCCTCTATCCCAAAGCTGTCTTGGCTGCCAGTCACTGGTCATCTTTTTATCATACAGAGGATATTCTTTTTAAAATTATTTTATTTTATTACTACATGTTTGCAATTAATAGTTTAGAATCATCTTGAGGAGGAGTTACACATCTATATTATAGTTTGTTTCTTCTCTTTTTTAATCCCTTTCCTTTTCCATCCCTCTCCTTACTCCTCTGGTTTCTCTATGTCCTTTTTCCTACTTACTGATGTCACACTTCTTAGCCACGGTATGACATATAATGTTTCCATTGATTTGTGCTATTATGTTTCTGTATATGACATAGCTTTATTCTTCACAGCTCCTATTCTCCTCTTCACTCCTCATCCTTGTTCTCTTGAACCACTTTGCTGTTATAAGACATTTGTTCTTTTACCTCTTTCTATTCATCCTCTTACTATTTGCTTACAATTTGCCTCACTCAGATGAGAGATACTATATAGTATTTGAACTTTTATGACTGGGTTATTTCACTCAACATTATATGTCTCAAATATATCACTCTTTACAGCTGAATTAGTAGTCCATTGTATGTAGAAACCATATTTTCTTTAGCCAGGCATCTTTTGATGGGCATACAGATGGCTTCCTGGGTTTAGCTACTATGAATGATGCTGTTATAAACGTTGGTGTGCATGCATTGTTGTAGTATTATGATTTAAGCTCTGTATGGAAGATAACTAGCAGGGGTATAATTGACTATAAGTAATTTATAATTTCAATTCTCTGAAAAATCTCTATATATTTCCATAATGTGTGTTGATTGGTATTCTCACCAAAAATTGAGGAGGATTTCTCCTGATTTGTTCTGGTTACCCCAAATTGCTTTTGTTCTTCTGGGTCTTTTCTGGCCCATATGAATTTTAGGACTGTTTTCTCTAGATTGTAAAGTATGTTATTGATATTTTGTTTGGGACTGCACTGACTCTGCATAACAGTTCTGGAATTATGGCCATTTTGACAGTATTGGTTTTACCTATCCAGGAACAAAGTACATCTTTCCATTTTCTAATATACTCTTTTATGTCCTTTATAAAGAACCATAGTGCCATTTTGACAGTATTGGTTTTACCTATCCAGGAACAAAGTACATCTTTCCATTTTCTAATATACTCTTTTATGTCCTTTATAAAGAACCATAGTGTTTTTTTGTTTTGTTTTGTTTTGTTTTTAGAAGTATTTTCTTTCCACAGATAGGTTAATTCATAGATGTTTCATTTTTCTTAAAGAAACTATGAACAACATTGGTTTTATAATTTCCTTCTCATCTCACTCATTATTGGTATACACAAATGCTAGTGATTTTTATTTGTTGATCTTGTATCCTTCTACCATGCTGAAGTAACTCTCAGAGTTTTTGGTGGAGTTCTTGGTATCTTATATTCAGAGTATCAAATGATAATTTGAGACCTTCCTTTCTTATATATATGTCCCTTCTATTTCTTTCTCTTGCCTAATTTCTCTGTCTCATGTTTCAAATACTATATTGAACAGAGGTGATAGTGGACACCCTGGTCTTGTTTTGTACTTTATGGGGAATCATTTCAGTTTTCATCCATATAGTATAATGCTTGCTCTTGGTTTGTCACAAATAGCCTTTACCATAATCAGGTAAGGTCCTTCTATAAGATTTTCTCTGGCTTATATCATGTTCAAAATCTTTTTTGTATCTATTGATATATATATATATATATATATATATATACATATATATATATATGTATATATATATATATATATATATATATGTTTTTTAAATTGCACCTGTTTAAGTGATGCATTGCATTTATTTACTTACATAGATTGAACTATCCTTGCATCTGTGGGATGAAAGCTATTAAGTCATGAGGATATTTGTTAATATCTTTATCCTGTAGTTGAGCATTTTTACATCTATGTTCCCTAAAGAAATCTACCTATAATTCTCACAAAAGGTATTTTTATAGCTCCAGAGATTCCAACCGATTCAGGGGCTGCATGCCAGGTAATGGACAAAGACCAAATAGAGTTGACTGTTTAATCCAGATTTTAACCTCCATGCATTCAATCAACTACTGACCATAGATCAAAAAGATTTTAGAAAATATGCATGTATATTAAAGACATAAAGCCTTGTTTCTTATCTTTCTTACCTAAGTAATATACTATAACATCTATTAATAAAACATGTATATCATATTAGATATTGCAAGTAATTCAGAGATGATGTAAAGTATTCAGGATGTGGTGCATAGGCTATATGCAAATATTGTTCTCTTTCACATAAAGCATTTGAGCATTCACAGATTTTGATATCCACAAGGATTTGGCAACAATTGCCTTGGGATACTGAGGATTTAGTATAACTTTTGCACATCACAAATCTCCTTCATGTATTCAGTACCTAAAGTAAAAGAAAGCTCAGATGTTTTGAAGCTAATACTTGACAGGAAGTATTTATGTACCCTTTTTGGTGGAAATATGCTTCTAGTTAAAATACTTTTGTTTAAATTTAAAGAAAGTGCATAAGAATTTTAATGCAACCATGGATGATATAAGATGTTGAATGAGTTCTAATAGTAAACTGGGCACATTACCTGATCTGATTACTCATTAGCATCCCTGTTACTATCCTTCCAGTATATCACCAAACACAATTAAATCAAGCATACCTACACTGACCACATACCACAGATTTGGAACTGATAACCAGGACCACTGCAATCAAAGAAAGCACAGAACATGAAAAATGGGAGTTATGCAGTTAGCAGTTGCAAATGACATTAAAATGCCCTCCAGACTGGGATTGTGCTATTGTAAAATTATAAGATCTTTTTCTCTATGAAATTTTAAGAATGAAGAAGTACTTATGACTGGATAGGGGGCAAAGGTGGAGTATAATTACCTTCTTACAATAGAATGTACCCTCTGACTTTACAGGCAAAGCTGTTAAGCCTTTTGTTTTTCTTGTACTTCTTTTGTGAGTGTACAATCCTTCCTTAAACATTTGGTGTACATATGGATAGACCTGTGATTTTAAATGGGCTAATGAGCCTTAGACAGACTTTAAGTAACACTCACGGATAAGCCAAAGAAAAATTCTCAGTGCTAACATTTACTGTATTAGAAACTTTTTTCTGTTTGCTGAAAATTTTCCCCTTTTAAGAAATTAACACTTATTGAACATAATATATCCTGAATCTTTAGCAGGTGTTAAACAGCTGATTTTAATTTTTAAAAACAAAATCCATCTATTACCAAACTTTTGAAAAGAGCTCTATTTATTTAGGTGGCTCTGACAGTAAATCCTTCCTCTCCATTCTTTCCTAGGAAAATAGATTGCATTTCTCTGTAAAAATAAATTTTCAGTGATGATTAAGACATGATCTCATGTGGACTTATTTATTAAAAAGTTATGCAGTCCAAAAAGTGACATGATAAGGGATACAAATTAGTTAATACTGCCTACCTTTAAAACAGCCTACTTTTCCATGACATGAATGTCATATAGCTAAAAGCAAATAGCTTTTAGCTAAGGCATTATATTGGCTAGATATAAATTTCCTATCACAAGACAACATCATAGTAAGTGAGAGGATCAATCACAAGATAGCAAATGATATTTTAAAAGAGAGGGGAAGCTGGGCGTGGTGGCTCATGCCTGTAATCCCAGCACTTGGGAGGCTGAGGCAGGAGGACTGGTGTGAGTTTGAGACCAGCCTGGGCTACAAAAGTGAGCTCAAGGCCAGCCTCAACTGCATAGTGAGACCCTGTCTCAAAAAGACAAAATAATAATAATAATAATAATAATTAAATAAAAATGAAAAAATAAAAATAAAATAAAATAAAAAGAGAAGGTAAACTTAACAAAGACAAATTGAACTTTAATTCATAGGGGGTCTGGCCTTCAACTTAGGGCTAGCCCCAACATCTCGGTTTATCTGTCATAAATTCTCCTGTGTTAACGGGTTATCATCATCTTATCACTAGTTATCTTCTATTACTCAGGCCAAGGTGTTCTCTGCATCCAAGACTAAAACAGCAGCCTAACTATCAAAAGAGGAGGGAGGGAAGGAAGCTAGCCTGAAGTACTTGTCATTGCCAGTAAAGGTTTTTGACTTCTCTGAAGAGAATGGGATAAGAAAATGCATTGTGTGTGGCAGCCATTCAGTGGGTGGTGGTTACACGAGTCTAGACATTTTTTTTTTTTTTTTTTTTGTGGGACCAGGGTTCGAACTCACGACCTTGCACTTGCCCAGCAGGCACTTGTGCCTCGGAGCTATCTCCCCAGCCCCTGGACTTATTTTTAAAAGCTGCAACAAAAAGAAGTGATATGTTCATGTGTGAGGGTTCTGATCTTCACATTCAGGTTGGTGTTCTGTACTAACCAGGAACACACAGCCTGGTAATATTGAGCTAGCTAGCATGCAAGCAACCAAAAAGCAAACTCTGGATACAGTTTCTGGAGGGAGGACAAGCTTCATTTATCTTCAACTCTGATAAATATTAAAGGATTTGTTCATGGCATAATAGATATTAGGAATGTTCTCTTATCAGTGAAATGACTGTCAAGATATTTAAACTAGGTAGACATCTGGTGGAAATGTCTACATTTGAATAAATGAAATATTAAAAATATGATAAAGCTAATGCCCTGAAACATTCAGAATAGTAGCCTGGCTCTCCAAAATTAGTCCTATGCACTCCCTGATTTGGATAACTCCTTGACATCATTGTCTGAAATTATGAACAACTACATTATCTGGAATTTAGTCAACCAACTGGCTAAGTTTTATTTATTTACATTTTAACATATATTATATATTTGATATATTTCATGTTACAATTTTGCAATAATAATCAAGTAACTGTACTAAAAACACACAATCAAATTGGTTCCAGCATGGGGTTAACTAGATAAAATTACTCGGCACTTTCTTGATGTCAGAAGAAAAGTCTAATGTGAAAATTCTACCACCTTGGTAACTGATTAAAATTAACCTATCTTTTAAAGCCTCTGTTACCTAGATGTACTATAATACTACTTATAGCTGAGATGCAGATTTCTGGAGGCCAAAGTGTTCTTTTCAATAATAGCCCCTTCAAGTGTAGAACTGTCTGTACAGAAGAGATTGGACAAGGGGCTGTGTGGTTTCAACTCTTCCAGCTTGGGAATCAGATCACCTAGGTAATGTGTTGGTGAAGTATAGATGTCCACTGTGGCCTATCAGATGCAGACTATATATTACCGACAACAGATAGAATAATAGAGAAAAGGCAAAAAGCTAATATGACATTTTTTCTAAGCATATTTATTTGGTATATTTCTAATGGCTTAGGAAACCCCCAGGAGAGGTGAATGTCATCTCCCAGGGCTCTGGAACATGATCTGTCTCCTTGGTACACCACAGGCACGTTAGCAGGCATCTTGAAGAATTCGAGTTTGGATGCTTGGTTTCATATATTTAATTTCTTTTGTTTGTTTGTGAAACTAAGAACTTGAAAAGAGGAGATTCGGTTTTCCTATTGGTTTTCCTATGCATACATAAACAACAACCAATTTAATTTTGTGTATTCTGATACATTTTCCCCACTTATCTCATGAATGAGAAATAAAAATCAGTATATACTCATATAATCTCATTCAACATATTTCACTTTTTGGTCTGATGATAAAATAGCAATTGAAAAAGAAAGAAATATCAACCTTATTTTAATCTCACACTGTTTTCATGTACTCTGTATAGGTTATTACCCCTAGGTTGTACAATAGCCCTGTGAGGTAAGTTATTTTTAGTCCCTTCACTAGATGACAAAGCAGACTGTTGCAAAGGTGGCCCAGCATTGCTGGACTCCCGAGCTCCAGCTCAGGTAATTATGCTGTGGTGACTCCTCCTGTTTCTGCCTCAAATATCTCTCCAACTCCACACATAGCAATTGAATTACAAGATACTGATAACTGTGTATGTTGACCACGCCTCACTTGGCCTGCTTTCCTTGTGTGCATGGCCTCGGTCTCCTCTCTCCGCCAACTCCTCTGCAGTGGGAATGCAGCCAAGAATGTCTTTCTCAAGGCTACGCATGTTCATGTTGCGCCACTGTCATTATAATTAAGTCAAAATTCCTTGACATTACACATGGACTCCTTGCCCACCATTCTCATCTTACAGAGGCTTCCCATTGTTTCCACACCTTCCCATCCCCTAACTCTTACTGCTCTCTCTCTCTCTCTCTCTCTCTCTCTCTCTCTCTCTCTCTCTCTCTCTCTCTATCTCTCCCTCTCTCTTTCCTCCCAACCAACGTGAAATTTTTCCCAGATCCTTACTTGTTCCACCTAGGTGTTTTCAGCCAAAGCTCCTCACTTTAACTTGGGCCTAAATAATTCCTAAACAACCCTTCTTCTGGACTTTACTTCTGACCTTCAGTTCTAGGAGACATGTCCCATCTTCATGTCCTCAGATCCTCTTGGGCTTCTACTCATCTGGGATTCCTTACTGTGTCTTTGTCTCAGCTTGGCTATGGTGGTACTTTTACCATTGGGTTCCTAATGTTCTAGACATGTTCTGCTCATTCATTCTTTTAAAAATGTCTGCATTCGATTTAAATATCCACCAAGGCATATCCCTGGGAAAAGAGGACACTTTCTAAGAAACAAAAAGGGAGATTATATTCTGTTCATTAATTTATACTATATTTAACATCATATTCAAAAGTTATACCTCACATTCATAGTGCATGTTGTTCACACTTACATAATTACAGATGACAGCTAGTTCCCTAGTTACAACAAAAAATCCTAATGAAACTGTACTTACATGTAAAGTGAGTTACAACAGGTTCTGTCCACATATGGATGTATGTGCATGTAAGAAATATCATTTTATACATATATTACATATATATTGTTAGACATAATTGATTAATAGAACATATTTCCCCTTCAACTTTACAATTATAGCAGCCAAATTCAATCCTCTAGTACCTTCCGTGATCATCTAAGCAGACTATAATTCAATAAAAAATTATTTTCCGTCTAGCACTACATCACATCTTATACTTTCTGGACAATTTTTTTTTATCTTTACCTTCTACATTACCAATTTGACCTGTTATAGTCCTTTATCATAAATACATGTGTGATATTGTATTGTACTTATTGTTTTGTAAAACACCTCTAAATACTTTGGCCTTCAAAAGATTCTGCCTGTCCAAATCTATTTTATCAGTTGTCAGTTTTTTGTTCTAATTTCCTGATGCATTTTTTAATGATTCCATTTCTCATTTCCCTCTGGATGAAAGTATTGTGTTTCAGAAGCAGAAATACTCATGAAGAAGCCATAGTTTTTGGTCTCCTTCCCTTTTGTTGGTGAGAATTCCTGTGGCAGTCAACTAGTTCGTGATTGTCTTGGATTTTTCTAATGATTTTGTCTTTTTCTGTGTCTCCATGAGCATTTCCAGACAGCTATGAGAAACAGAATTTCTTAAAATGTGGACATATGCCATTTTATTCCCAAAGACCCTATAAGTTTATAAACAACTATGCCCTGCCATAGGAGGCACTTACCATCTATCTACATTTCCTGGAAGTGAGGTGTCAGATTGTGCGATAGCTTGCAATAGGGAGTGTGTGTTAGAAGTAATGAAATTTTCCACAGACCATACCCTACGGTAAAATTCTTCATTTTATGTACTCACTCCTTACAAAAAAATCATTCTTTCTGCGGAGAAAATAGCACATAGTACTATGACAAACTTGCACCTCACAAAACAAAGAACTGTCTTGGACTGTTTCATATGCTCAGTACAGTAGAAGTTCAAAATTTTTAGAATCTCTTGACTGATTTTCATTGTTGCTCTTTTGTTTGTTGTTTGTCATTGCTTCAAGGGACTTTGTCAGGGATTCAATTCAGATTGTAGAGGAGGTTTCCAGATATCTGCTGTGTGTTTTGAAGGTAGCAGAAACGCTTTGTAAAATTGACATGAGGAATTTCTCTTCATGTACAGCATACACTCACAGTGCACACAATTTTATGCCATAGAACAAAACTGGCTCCAAAACACAGGCAATTTGGTCTCAAAAATTACTTTCTCACATGAAAGAAAACATGATGCAGTTAATCCCTTCATATTTATTATGTGATAGATGACTATAAAATAAGTTTATGAATTGTGTATCTTTTGTGTGTGCGTTGAACTTTAGCCATAGACATTTTATGACTAGGTCTATAATACTCTTTGGCTTTCTAGAGTATCCTCAAATAGAACCACAAATTCCTCAAGAGAATTTCATTCATAAATTTTAAACAAAAAAAGGAAAGTGGATTTTGAGGCAAGATTTAAAACTCAGTGGTCAAGGGGGAATGATTCTAGGGAGACAGAATGGTGTCCAAAAGGAAGAATCTAAATTGTAAGAGACCACATGAGGGAGAACTGAAACACAATGAGGCAGGGCACACTGGTTGTCTTCAAGAGAATTTCAATACAGAGCAGTATTAGAATTTGTATTGGTGAGAGTAACAAACATATCACTCAACATAAAAGAAAATCTGTCATTGAGGGTCAAAGATAAGTTTTCTCATCACAGAAGGCAGAGACAAGGAAACAAATGATCTGGAAAAGAAGATAACAGACATGGTAGACACAGAATCTCAATTCAAATCGCTAAAGAAAAGAATTTTTAAAGAAAGAAATAAAGGCAAATGGGCAAAGTAGCGATTTGTCATTGAAGAGTATGTTACTGATCTTAACAGAGATTTCAATGTGTAGCTTATTTATTTATTTATTTGTTTGTTTGTTTATTTATTTGTTTATTGTCTTTTTTGAGACAGGGTCTCGCTATGCAGTTGAGGCTGGCCTTGAGCTCACTTTTGTAGCCCAGGCTGGTCTCGAACTAGCACCAATCCTCCTGCCTCAGCCTCTCGAGTGCTGGGATTACAAGCATGCACCACCACACCTGGCTTGCAACGTGTAGTTTTAAAACAAATTCTGTAACTATAGAAAGATTTTTAAAAAGATAAAGTAATTCATAGTGACAGATGGCAGATTGCTGATATCTTAGATAGAGAAGGTAAAATGAAAAGGGTCATGAGGAAAATTTTGGAGAAGATGCAATGATCTACACCTTGATTTTGGTACTAGTTAAATACTGTAGACGTTTGTCAAAACTCACCAAATTGCCCACATGAAAAGGGTCATACCACTCCTTTGCCCCATTTCCACAGCCATGAAGATTCCTACAGCTGCCCCTTGACACCA
Organism: Myocastor coypus; assembly: GCA_004027025.1. Lineage (NCBI taxonomy): Eukaryota > Metazoa > Chordata > Mammalia > Rodentia > Myocastoridae > Myocastor > Myocastor coypus. The sequence continues at coordinate 15,274 of PVJA010025972.1, forward strand.
AAACCCATTTCCCCTTTGACTGTATCTTCTTCTTAAACTTTAGTAAACAATCTCATCTCCACTCTTATGACTTCATCACTTCAGTAAGATACATATAAAGACATAATTGCCTTTAAGATATTTTTATCTTCAGTTTTCAGAAGTATGATGCTTTTGCACATTGTAAAAAAAAATCTGTAAACGTAAATTACTATAACAATAAAAGTTGACTAAAATGAGCAGAAAGAACAGTTTATAGATCAGTCATATAACAGTTCACTAAGTGCCAAAATCAAGAAACATATTTATATAATTAGAATTTTCAAAGTAGAATGGGGTAGGCAATAAATATTTAAAGACTTTAATTTTCTGAATTTAGTTAAAATTATTGCACCACATTTCCCATAAGAATGTACCTTCTGCACAAGAAATATGAATAAAATCATACCAAGATACACAAAAATGAAATTATCCAAAACCAATTGTTAAGAAAAAAATCATGAAAATACATACACAGAAAAAAAGTGTTAGCTATGGAAGAACAAGATTAAATAGCATCTTATTCCACAGTAGGAAAAAAAAAAAAAGAGCAAGTGAATAAGAAACTAAACCTTTTTTAAGGATTTTTCTCAAATTCTATAATTTCTATCCTGAATTATCTTATCAAATTTGGGGACTCTAACCACAATATTTCTAATATTTTTTCAACCAATTTTCCCTATGCTTCAATAACATCAATAACAGAAACATTCCACAAGACATATATATGTTTTGGTACTAGCAATCAGACTTGCAACCTTGCCCTTGCCAGGCAGCACTTATTCCACTGAGCCATAACCCCAGCACAAGTCCCATTTTTGTTCAATAATTTCTCTCTGTTTTCTCTTAATGTGATTTTTGTTTTATTTTCAAATTCATTGAATTTTTTCTGTTCTTGCCATTAAAGGTTTTTGCTTTTTATGTTTTGACTATTGCATTTTTCAGTTCTAAAATATGTACTTCAACCTTTTTTAATGTATTTCTAGTTCTAAATTGAGATTTTTCTATTTGTTTACCAATATCTTCAAAGTTCATTATTGCGAGTTGAAGAATTTTAATTATAGGTGCTTTAAAATATTTATCAGATAATTCTAGCATCTCTGTCACCTCTGTTTCTTTTATTTAGTGCCTTTTTCATGAAATTTGAGAGGCTCGCCAGTTCAGTAGAAATACTCCATTATTGCCAAATGAGACTAAAATATTAGTTTTCTCATTTGATCTTTGTTTCCCAGAGAGGAGGGATCCTTCATGACTGCTGAGTTGGACTAGTCATTCTGGCTCCTCAATTGTCTTTCACTAAGATCTCCATTACAGTTTGGGTCTAAAATATCCCCCAAATCTCATTGTTTAGAGATTGGACTTTTCATGTATTCAGGTGTTTGTATCTTGGGATGCTCTATGCAGTGGATTAATCAGTTGATAAGTTCATGGCTGAAAGCACTGTTAGGATATGTGGCCTGGCTAGAGAATGGGGGTCACTGGGGTTATGCCGTTAAAGGATGTTATTTCTTGCCTTGTCCTTCCTTCTTTCTCTGCTCCCTGGATGCCATGGCTTGAGCAGCTTTCTTCCAGCAACCTCTTCTGCAATGCAACTTCTGTTGGGGATCTAGATGACGATGATCAATACATTTATCTAGGACTATAATTCATATCTCTATCTGCCAGGTAGTTCTAAACCACCGGTGATGCATGCACGACAGTCCCATCAGCTAGCATGGGACAGTTCCATTGGGTGGTAACAGACATAGATAGGACAGCTATGTATATACTTCCAGGGGTTCACGCTGGTGGCCACATGTTAAACTCTCTGAAACTTAGCCAAAATAAAACTCTCCTTAAGTAGCAGGTATCAAATATTTTTCACAGCAACATGAAGGTGAATGAAAAGCACTTCCCTAAATAAAAAGGGAGCAAGAATGGTTTTTTTAATTTTTTCTTCTGTGATCTCCATTGTTATCATAAAGAATGCCCTTGTTACTGTTAGATAGAAAAAGATAGATGCCTGTACCCATTTTCAGATTCTGTAACAGAATACCACAGACTTGGTGATTATAGAGTAAAAAGGAATTTATTAGGATCATGGTTCTGGACCTAGAAAGGGCAAGACTTAGTGTTAGAACTTACTATGCATCCTACCTTATTATCCCATGAAAGCAGGTGAGGTTGGAGATATGAGGTCAATTTTATAACCACTCACTCTGACAGTACCCAGTGCATTCTTTGATAACAGCATTAATATACCCAGTCACATCTTAAAGCTCTCTGCAGTACTGACACAATGTCAATTAAGTTTCAGTATGAGTTTTGCATATGGATCATAGCGGAAGTCTCTGAATGGTCTCCACCTATCTGATATGTGGGGTTCCCTTTTTTATTTTTTATTTTATTTTTTTTTGGGGGGGGGTTCCCTTTTTGACCCTCTTCAACACTACTTTGCTAAGGCCTTTATAAGCATCTCACTGTATCCTGGCCAGAATACTACTATACGTTTCCAATCTAGCCTTTGAATGACTGGGATAAAGCCATAGTTTTTCAGTGGTATTTGCCCACAGTATAGCCCTGAAAGATTTTTTTGCCTTCTTGGACTTTCCCTTTATTGGTTCTTTGGCTAAAACAAAAGCCATTCTTGGAGACTTTGTAGCCTATGGCTGGCCATTCCAACCTCTATATTACCACCTTCTACATCCCCAAGCTCCAAGTCAAAAGGAAATACCAAAGCACTTGCTCTCTTATTGCTTTTTCATCTTGAGATTTCCAGTCCTACTTGGCCTCCCTTTTTCCTTAACTTGTTAATGTTAATGCCTTCATAACTTTATTTTTATGTAATATCCAGGAGGATTCCATTGTACTTAGCAAAAGGAATTATTCTTTTTTTGTGGGAACAGAGATCAATGCAAAGATCTCTATGTTAAAAACTTATTTTCAGCAACTATTTTAATTACATATAATAAATCTACAACTATCCAAGCAAAAAGTAGAAGGTTATCTGAAAAGGAATAAAATAAAAATAATGGTGAATGAAACAACAAATACCAGAAAACCATAACATTCCAGAGTTATTAGAAAATAGAAATAAAAAGCAAAGTTCTAAACTCAGCCTAGTTGCCATTCATAAGCAAAGATAAGAAAAAAGGATTAAAAATGTGCAAAGATCCAGTCAGTATACTAGCCACCCATATATAATACTATGAATCATTTCAAGGTGTGTCGTGTTATGGGATGAAAGTTAATGTGTTAGAAACTTAATCCCACCGCAACAGTATTAGAAAGTGGGGCCTAATAAGAGTTGATAAAGTCTAGGGACACTGCCCTTGTGATTGGATCCATGTCTTCAACACGGAGTGGGTCAATTATCAGATTGGACTTGTGAGTGCGAGCTTGACTCCCTCCTGCAGGCTGGGTCTCTTCCCCCCTTTCTTGCCTTTTAGTCCTCTGCTATGGGGTGATGACATAAGAAGGCTTCTGGAATGGACTTCCCCACCTCTAGAACTAGAAGAAATAAAATCTTTTCTTTATAAATACCCCACTCTTCAATATTCTTTTGGGGCTCACATACCATTTATAATCTAACAATTTGAAACTTAATCGAGGAACAAAGAAATCTCAGTCATAATGTTAGCAAGGAGCACTGAAACTAAGGCTTAAAAATTACTTTATGACTACAGCATTCCAATTTCACAGATATCAAGTTTGCTTATATACTAACATTGCTCTTCTATTTTTGTTCTAGTCCTTCCATCCCTGCTTTCTTTCAAGCCCTTCACTATTTCATTTTCCCCATAGTACTGCTCCTTCCCATTGAGGTTCATGGTCTACCACACTGACATTTCACTGGATACTCGCTAAACCAAAATCACCCAGTTTCCTTGGTTTGTTGTCTTTTTCCTTTCCCCAGAAGTAGTTGCCCTCAACATTAGCGGTCTTCCACTACCCACCTCATATTCCTTCTTCATTCGTTGCAAATATCTTTGCATACCCCTTTCCTCAGAGAAAAGGGAACCTGGCACATAAAATTCCTCAATATCCTATCCTCTGCCAAAGAAACAAAATAAGCAGATAACTTCTATCCACCTCTAGCTATACCCCTCATTCTTGCCACAAGTAAGAGCATTTCCTCTCCCGTCCAAGGCTCATTTCCTTAAATTGTGATTTGCCTCCTATTCCCTTTATGCTACACAGGGGTCTCTATCCATCCGTTAGTTCTTATCATCTGAGCTATCAACCTCGACATTTATGCTTGTTAGCAGGCCTATGTAAAAAATAAAGTATTAAGTTCAAAATAAGTGAAACCTGGCTCCTATATCCTATGCTTGCTTATCATTGCCTTATCCTTCCCAGATTCTTTGAACTGTTGCTTTCACCCCTCCCTCCGTTCCCTAGCCTTCCCCCATCCAGTGCAAAACACAAAATGCCTTTGCTTCCCACATAATTACAGGCATTTCCTTCTCCCCAGTGACTTCTGGAATGTGAAACCCATGCCTACTTTTCTTACTTCTCTTACTGGACCTCTCTGTAACTCATCCTTCTTGAAAACTCTTCTTCTCTTCTTTATCTTTTTATTAGTGCATATCTATAATAGATAATGATTACAGTTCTGATGGGGAGTTGGAACTTGGACATAACTCAACTCAGCTCCTTTTGTCATTCACCTTTCTCTCCCCTCCAACACCTTGTGACTCTCATGTTACATGAAATCAGATAAAAGTGAGTGCTTTCTCTTATATGAGAAACTAAAAATAAATATAAAGAGCAAAATAAAAGATAGAAAATAGGAAGTAGGGAAAAAGATCTTTTTTTCCAAATAGGGAGGGGATCAAACAAAACCCTTTTCTTTTTGAAATAGTACTTTACCTTGGCTTTACTATTCTTAGGGCTCTATAGTTTTATAGTTTTCCTCTTTTCTCTCTAGCCAGTCCTTTCTTTTTTTTTTCTTTTTGTATTGGAAGTTGAACCTAGGGTCTTCTCACAGAGCTACATACTAACCCTTTCTATATTTATTTTATAGAGTTTTGTGCATTAGCTTAGTTGTTTAAAGTGCCTGCTTGGGCAAACCCAGTCAGGTACAGGGGACTGTGGCTCAATTCCCAGCTCCAACTCCATATGCCCCACCAGACCTGCCCTTAAGGAGGCCTGAATCAGCCCCCCCCCAAAAAAAAATCCTATATTTGTTTTATAAAATAAGAAATGCATCATCTTGCAAAGTTATTAAACTGTCCAAGCTGGGCTCAAACTTTTAATCCTCCTGCCTCAGATTCCCAGAATGCTAGAATTATAGGTGTGCACCACCACATCCCAGTGGTCAACTATGTTTAATTCATTTGTAGTATTTACTTTCTTGATTATCCCCTTACATACTGGCATTCATCAGGGTGTTCAATAATAGATGGTTAACTAAATGTAATATATAAGGAATCATTTTTATAATTATATTTATAAGTACATAATGTCTTACAAAAACCTTTCAGGGCTGGTGAGAGCTCAGAGGACTAAGTGCCTGCTTAGGCAAGTGTAGTAACCAAGGTTTGATCCCCAGTACTGTATGCTGTGCTGGACCCATCCACAGGTGCCCTGAGCCAGGATGAAGTCTGGACATGGCACACGCCTGTGATCCCCGCGCTGGAGAGGCTGAAAACAGGAAGATCACTAATGCTTTGTTTTCTGACCTGTGTAGTGAGATCCTGTACCAAATACATAAAATAATAGCTAATAATAATGGTAATAAAATTTAAAAAGCTTTCAATTAAGATAATTAGCGACATGATATAATTTTGAGAAACATAAGTGCTCTAAGTCCTCCAGAGGAGGAAGGAAGCTGACAGCCTTACCAGATCATCCTTCCATAGATTGAATCAATTCCTTCTCTTTATAGATGAGACCTTCCTTTAGGCATCTTATTCTCCTACTCAAACTGTCATATTTATCATATCTAAATTCTATCTTCCTCTAATTTCGCTCCTTATAATTCCTTTTGCACACTGCACCCAGAAATTTCCTTATAAAAACACACACTTGAGTACTATATGCTGCGTAAAATTTTAAGTGGTTTTCCACTACACTTGAAGAAATAGTGAGCATCTTTATCTTGATCCATAAGGATCCATGTGAAGACACTTCTGTCTGTGTGAACAATTCCCAGTTATGCTAGCCTTATCTGGTAATACCGAAGTTGTCCTCACATCCCAGTCTGACTCAGTTGTTCTTCTATCTGAAAAGTTCTTTATAGAAAAGGATCCTCTTTGACAGAGGACTGAAGATGAATGCCAGAGGACTTGGATCTCAGCTGAAGGACAGTATTCCAGTTACTGAACTTTCAGCGAGTGGACCTTTTAAACGACACGATCTTCTTCGGAAAGGTTTTCCATGTGTGAAAAATGAACTGTTACCGAGTCATGCTCTTGAATTATCAGAAAAAAAATTCCAGCTCAACCAAGATAAAATGAATTTTTTCCACACTGAGAAACATCCACGGTCTCTTTGCTCCTCTAAAATTACAAATGGAATTCAAAGCAGTGCAGCAGGTTCAGCGTCTCCCATTTCTTTCTAGCTCAAACCTTTCACTGGATATTTTGAGGGGTAATGATGAGACTATCAGATTTGAAGACAATCTCAATGATCCATCCCAAAGTGAGCTCATGGGGGAACCACACTTGATGGTGGAATATAAACTTCGTTTATTGTGACATGTGTGTGTGCTGTTCATGAACCAGGGAGGGCATCATGTTGTGTTTTTTTTTGTTATAATTCCTTGTATATGACATTAAAATTGGCATCTGAGAATTTTTGCCTGATAACATCATTGATGATTTGAAATTACTTGAGTTTTTGATTCATGGCTCTGTGACAGTTGAACACACTAATGGGAGGTGATTTTCAAGTTTCTAATGTATGTAAAATCATGGTCTTTCCTGTCTTTCAAAGTGTTTCCAGTGAATATTAGAATTGTCCACAGGTTCAAATTCAGCCTACTGTGTAGGTGGTGCATCACTTCAGTCTTAAATGAATATTATCAGCATTTGAGCTTATACACTTCATGATAGCATCTTTCAAAATAAACATGTATAAGGACAAAAAAAAAAAAAAAAGAAAAGGATCCTCTTTATTCTCTAAGTCACAACTGAGATATCACTTTTTCAAAGAGTTTTCCTATGTCAACAATGTCCAATTTAGCACCCTTTCTACAAATGGTTTATCAGCTTATCTGTTTCCTTTCTTCTTTTTCTTCTTTCAGTACTTTCTTTTCTCCCTCTTTTCTTCTCACCCTCATTATTTGCTTTCTTCCTATTTCCCCACATTTATACATTTATCAGTACATGAATACATAGCATCAAAATTGAGTTAAAAACAAAACAAAAAAAAATTCTTGTAAACCTCCACCACTTTGCAAAAGCCCAACAATGTGGAAAGGAGTGATGCCACCTGTAACTTCAGAGATAAGCCTCACTTGGCCTAAGCCAATCAAATTGCCTCCCACCTTCTCCATCACCATTGGTTTGTGAATGGACATATAAACCAAGATCAAAGCTGTCCACACTCACTAACAAATAATAAAGAGAAAGATAAGCAAGGTCTTACAAAAACTCAGTGAGGATGAAGCAAAGCACCATGGAAATGGTTGAGGAAGCAAGAAGCCATGACTGCTGCCACCAGCAGTTTGGTGACCTGGGAAGAAACTATCTGAAAACAATCTGGGCCTTTGATGGTACCACTTGAGCCAAAGGAAAATGTTTGCTTTGGAATAAGGAGAAAGTATTTTCAGAAAAGCACAAATAACTTTGTTCTGCCTATTAGGCTTTTTAAATAATTAATTAATTGGTATGGAGTCTTGCTACACAGCTCAGACTCATAGTGTTCTTCTTGTCTCAGCCACTCCATTGCTGGGATTATAGGTGTGTACCACCATGCCCAGTTTCAGTGGCCAGCATGGCTCAGCTCATCTGGAGATCCTGCAGAAGGTAAGGCATGTGGTACCGGGGATCAGACCTAGGTCCTTCCCCTTGCTAAGCAGGCATTTAGACTGTTGAGCTAACTCCACAGCCCTGACTATTACTTTTGAGACACCTATACAGAATCCAAACAGATGTAAAAATCTCAAACTGAATCAGACTGCAAATCCACAAAGTGTGACTCAAGTGCCCACAAGTGACACATGGTAAAGATAGACACCAGAAAAGGAGACTGTGAAAGAATGAACCCAAGAGGAAAAGGTATGTGTCAAAGAAGGAATACTGAACCATGGATACTGTGCAGATGCCGGGTCTGTGTTCGAGAGACTGAGCCACTGTACTAATGAGACACTGGTTATTGTTATCTTGATGTCAGCTGCTTTAGGGTAGTGTGAGGAGTCAAATGACAAATTAAGTAGACTAAAAAAGTAAGATGTGAAAAATAAGAACAATAAAGGTAAATAGCATTCTTATTTTTTTCTATGAAAAAGGGCTCAAAGTATGATGTCACTTAAAAGATTTATCATAAAACAATTTGATTTTGGTTTAAACTGGATATTTTAGTGAGGTTCTTTTTTTTGTTTTTTTGTTTGTTTGTTTTTGCCAGAAGGAACAACCAGATAGAAAAGAGAAAAGAGAAGGTGCTATGGTAGGAGCCAAACTCTTCAGAAGGCACAAGAGCTGGGATCTAAGAACAAAGTGGAGTTTGGTTTCAGGAAAAAAGGATTGCTTTTCACTATCACAAAATGAGCAGTGGGAAACGAGTAGTTGCTGTCAGCAATGTATGTTTTTCTCACAGGTAATGGCAGCTGAACAGATGCAGGTGTGGAAGAAGGCAATGTTTGGTTTTGACCAGACTTGGAGATTTACCAGTGAACAACAAGAAAAGGAGACAGGCATAAGGAATGCGAGGCTAGGAGAAGGTTAGACATGGGTAATGGATCCAGGATGAAAGGCTGGGTAAAAAGAGAGTGATGAAGGCAAATCACTGGACAGAGATACAGCTGAAGTAGGAAATTTTGTGGAAAGGCAGAGCCAGAGTAAGCAGCATAGGAATGTAGGAAATGATCATCAGACTTGGTTATTTCTATAGAGTCGATTTTTTCCAAAATGGAACAATTATCAGTGACTAGAGCATCAAAGATAGTTCTGCCTGAGTGAGCTGCCAAGATGTTATAGTGTAGGAGATCCTCAAAGCTAGAGAACTGAGACTGGGTATTGTTTAAATGATCACACTGAGAAGTGGACATGGCCCAAAATGAAAGAAATTCATTCAAAACTGAGTGAGTGACTCAAATAGTGATATCTTCAATAAATTAGAGGCCAAGATGGCAACAACGAGGGCTTAAGATAGGGAAGTCTCTTATCATGGGCATAAAAGTTGGATGGAAGAAAGACAATTTGGGTGCAGAGAAAAATGATGGCTTTCTGGCCTCCCACCCCTGATATGTGGGATACAAAGAATACAGCTATTGTTTAACAGGATTTAGAAGATATAGCATGAGTCATGCTACATGGGCTATGAGTCATGCTACATGTGTGTTATGTTACACCTGTGAATGCCAGCCCATAAACGAGATAGCTAGCTGTCTATACAATGTCTATTTTCCCACTTCCTACTAAGTTCTACTGTGGACTACATTTCCTAGCTAAGTTCTATCTATATCTCATGAAAATGAAGGAAGGTACATGGCCAAGTTCCAGCCCATGAAATGTGAACAGGAGTCCTGGATGCCACTTCCAGAGTGATGCATCAAAATTTCCCATGCTTTCTTACTCCTTTCACTGGCTGGACACCAAAAGTCTGACTAATACTCAGGCCCTATCAAATGAAGGAAAGCTTCCCTCAGTCTAAATGACTACTGACCAGTTCTCCCAGTTAACAGATTTTACATAGAAGAAAAGAAATATGTTGAAAAAATCTACTAAAATGTTGAAGTTGGGGCTTAGGAGATAGTTTCGTTGTCTAAGTGTCTATCTGGAAAGCATCCAAGTTCAATCCTCACATGCCATGCTGGCCTCAGAACTGGACATGGTTGTGTATGCCTGTAATCCCAGCACTGGGCAGGCTGAGACAGGAGGAATACTACTACAAGTCCCAACTATATAGTGAGACCCCGTATCAACAAAAAATAAATAAAATAAAAATTTGAAACTTATTTGTAACAGGATCAAATGTTTAACCAATATTCCCTCTAGCTTATGTCTCATAATTAGAGTTAGAAACTGTATCATTATTTTTTAAGAAAGAATTCAAGTATAGTGGCCATAACATCTAAACACCTACCTAGGTTTCTTGAGAAGATAAAGCAGAGAAGTAAGCTGTTGGTTTAAAAGAAGTACATTGTGATCTAATGCGATAGTCATGCTGCCATTCAGCCAAAGCCAAGGGAGTCAGGAAGCTTCTTTCAGGGAACACATCATTAGTAGGAGCTGGGGCTGCACACAGAGAACAACCTGGTTTCTATTCCCTAATACTCCACCCTTTTCGGTAAATTACATATAAGTAACCCGAAATATGTCCTTGATAACCTCAAATTCATCTTTAATTTCTATTATTACTAACATGTCTATAGTTTTTTTTGTTGTTTTTGTCATTGTTGTTTTGGCATTTTATGCAGGGTCTGACTGCACAGCTTGAACTTATAGTGATCCTCCTGTTTTCAGCCTCCACAGCACTGGGATTACTGGAATTATGAGGGTGTGCCACCATGCCCAGACTCACCCATCGGCATAGTACACCCAGGAGTGGGGTCAGCGAGGCATGTGGTGCTAGAGATCAAACCCTGGCCCCTGCATCCGCCTTATCAGGCACTTAGTCTGCTGAGCTAGACTTTATAGCCAGCCCTATACAGTCAATTTTTACAATGAATTAAGACTATTCTTTATGATTAACTGAATATGACAGAAGTAACAGCATGTGACTCTGAGCTGAGGTCATAAAAAGTAGAGACTTTCACTTGGTCTCCTGAATTACTCATCCTAGGAGCCAGTGTCATTTTAGGATTAACACCCAAGTAACCTTGATAATATATACACATGAGGAGGGACCAAGACCTATAGCCAGCAGCAATGTGTTAGGCATGTAAGTGAGCTAGCTCAAAAGCACACTTTCTAGCCAAAACAAAGTCTCCAGATAATCAAAGCCCTAGACGACATCTATAACCTCCTAAAGAATCCTTAGATAGAACTTTCTAGTTAAGGCTTTCCAAAGCTCTGGATCTACAAAAACTATAAGATAATAAATTACCACAATGTTTTGGGATAATATCTTCTGAAGCACTAGATAGCCAGAATCAGAGGAAGCTTACTTCACATGTTCCTTCAAGTATGGTGTATTTATAAAGAGACCCCAATGTCTACTCATAGACTGCAAAGTTTTAAAAGTGACAACTTCCAGGCCAATAACACAAATATAGTAATGTTATTAGGAACGATAGGTGAGCCAAACTTGATACTAATTCAGGTTCCAGGAAACTCCAATAGCATAAAATATTTCCTGCAGCTTTGTCTTTATGCAATTAATTGCAGAAGTAATAGTCCAGCAAAAACCAGAGACCTGTGCAAAAGCCCATGAGCTGAGTATCACACTACCTTACCCAGTAAGGGATATGGACTTTTACAGCTAGAAATGCCAAAGAAAAACTAAAATGCTTTCTTTGTGACAGAATGCTCACAAAAGCAGAGGGTAATATAATTTTAAATCCACCCCAATAAAATTTTTCATCTCAGCAGAGCCACTGGACTCAATCAGAGTACCCTTAGACCCTCTTTCCCCACTGACAATCAACATAACAAAAGAAAACATCTGTCTTAGTTACTTTTTACTTGTTGCTGGGACAAATACCCAACACTCAAAATGAAGGAAGGAAAGGTTTATTTAGCTCACAGTTTGTGGAGGTTTCAGTCCATATTTGGCTGGCCCAAGGCTGAGTGGAACAGGGCAGACAGCATTCAGTTCATGGCAGTGGAACAGCAACAAAATGGTGGCAGAGGCAGCCGACTAAACAGGGCAGCAGAGAGCAACAGCTCTAGTCTGTCTTTCTGTCTCTCTTTATATTCCTATCAGGCTCTCTGCCTTAGGATATCCACCCTAGGCCACACCCACAGTCCCAGCCCTACTCAGACTGATAATCCCATCAGTATTAAAATGCATAATCCCGGGTATCATGGATCAAGTCTCAATCCATAGAAGTCCCCACCCAATGACTACATGAGGCTTTGGGGGGACAATTAGACATAAACCATAACAACATCTGCCTCTGTAATTCCTCTCACCAGTCTCACTAGATTCGGATGTAAGAGTGAAGAGGATCAGGAGAAGGTAAATCAGTGCCATGCTGTCTACCCAAATATTCCAAAAATGTCTGATCTTTGAAGGAAGAGAAAGCATTGAATTGAATGTGGGATCAGAGTAATATTAGTCTGGTATTAAACCATTGGAAATTTATGAGTCATCCAGCATATTAAGATATGGGAATGGGAGAATATGCTCAATGTTACATAGTTAATAATATTCCAGATTTTAAAATGGTAATTTCAAAATAAGACAATCTCATGCTTCTGTCTCCATGAGTTGAGACCCTCCTCGGTATAGAAGTTGTGTTTCAAATGTTCATCCTGACTTATAAATATTCAGAGGTGTCAGCACCAGCACCAGGGTGAGCTGAGATGGTGATTTACACTGAGTGTGGTGGCACGCTCATGTAATCCCAGTGATTGGGAAGCTGAAAACAGGAGGATCACTATGAGTCTGATCTACATAGTGAGACCATGTAAACCCTATGCTAAATATATAAAAAATAAATGAATAGAATAAATAGACATTCAGAGGTTAGTAAAATAAATGCTGTAGCTATGGAATATCTAGAAGTCATAGAAACACATGATTTAAACAAAGGCTTAACACATATTACTAGAGAGCAGCAGTGGAGTAGGTCACTGGGTTTTGTGTGAACCGACTAAAGTTCTTAGCCAACCCTACCATTCAAGAGGTGTAAGAGCTCCTGCTAGCTAGTTATCTCCTTTGACTTTGCATCCTTTGTTTAGAGTATCAGGATTATGAAATCTCCTTCATAGAGCTGCTAATTAAATAGAACAGGCCCTAACTGCACACCTGATAGAGGATTCCTTGTCTGGATGCCAAGAGCATAGTTTCATAACTGTGAGTTTACAAGAATTAAATGTTAACTTTCTTCTGACTTCATTGTCAGTGTCTAATACAATACAGACATGGTATTGACACAAGAGAGCATGAACAAATTATCCTCGGCTGACAGCAACAAAGGAAATTATTCTTTGGTGATGAAGGGAAAGAAAAATATAATATACACACCTATATATCCATGAAATCTATTACAGTTACATACACATAACTATTTTCATGGAAATTTGATTTATAGCTTTACAGGAAAAAAAAGCCTTAAAGCCATATAACCCCCTAATGTATTCTTTCCCTAAAGCTATAAACACACCTCCAGTTATTCTGTCCAACAAAAATATACCACAGCAGGTGGAGTACAAAAAAAAAAAAAAAAAAGAAAAGAAAAAAAGAAATAGTTTCAATCTTTTCATTCATTTCAGTCTATTCCCTCAACAAAAACTTCAAACTGCAGGTGCATGCAGCATACTTCTGCTATGACAAGAGCAGTGTGTCTCTGTAACCGGGGCTTCACCTAATGATGTGTGAACTAAATGTTAACTGCAGCAAAATGACTCCAAGCCAAGAAAACCCCAGTTGAGGGTCTCAACTGGAAGAGGGGCTAAGCCACAGGAATACAGCGAAGAATAGGGCTGATCTTTGGTCCTTGAGAGATCATCATTCTCTCCTTCCATACAACTTCTAACGTTTCAAGGACAGTGTAAATTAAATTGGATTTTTTCAGTTTGCAGACTTTCCTCATTTGGGGGTCCAAATTTGATTTCAATCTGGAAACTAGCATCTAAATGAATTTGAGAGAGGAGAGGGTTATAAGATGGGTCAAGCTAATCAGAATAAAACACTAATCACTTATTGAAGAGGAATAACTTCACATCTGTAATTGGTTACATGTGAAACAGAAAGAAGAGCTTGCTTAGGACAGTTGGCTTAATTACATTTTAAAACAAGACTACCCTAGAGATGCCAACTCATCTCATAATGCAAAGGGGCTGCTTCTACTGAGTGAACATAATTGCCACTTGCTTCAACCATAGCTATTAACACTACAGCCATAAGCCATTTTTATCAGTTTTTCACCAATTAAGGCTAACTGTGGAATGTTCTTTCAGCTCATACCCTGCCTAGGAGTTTCTGCACAGTAGATTTGAAAGTAAGCATTTAGACATATTGTCTTACAAAAACACATACACATATACAAAAAAAAATGCTCTAAGGATACATGAGATTTTGGCATAAGAATGACTTAGAATTTAATTTACTAGCTGTGTGACTTTGGCAATGTCATTTAATCTTTCTTTATCTCTCCTTTATGTTGGATAGGGAGATAATTCTTATCTAAAGAAATGCGCATTCTGAATCTTAAATCATACAGCCATTAAATACCAGCTATGAAATTATCTGCAAGAGAAGGTATTCAACAAATGGTAGCACAGAGGCCTAGGTTCGTTCCCTGCTGTGTGGTACTGGCCCCATCATGGGGTACACTGGAGACTGGCTGTCATGGCACATGCCTGTAATCTCAGAACTTTGGGAGGCTGAAAATAGGAAAATCACTATGTGTCTGATCTACATAGTGAGGCCCTGTAGACCACGTCCGAGATACAGAAAAGAAGAACAAGAGGAGGAAGAGGACGAGGATGAGGAAGGAGAAGGAGAGAAGGAGAAAAAGAAGAAGAGGAAGACACAGACGCAGAGGAAGAAGAAGAAGAAGAAGAAGAAGAAGAAGAAGAAGAAGAAGAAGAAGAAGAAGAAGAAGAAGAAGAAGAAGAAGAAGAAGA
>PVJA010025973.1:0-30135 GCA_004027025.1 Myocastor coypus
AAGAAAGAAAGAAAGAAAGAAAGACAGACATGGTGATTGTATTTGTAGGCATGAAAAGAATACATTTCTGGTAGCAATTCTTCCAGCCTAAAGTTTTACATATTATCTGATTTTGTTACAGATACAAAAAAAGATTTTAAATGTTGATTGTTCTTTGAGGGAACCAGAGAGAATTGAGGTGTAGAAATAATCAGATTACCCTAAATATTTTCATATTTAATATTTTATAGCATTATTTTGAAAAAGCTGCATAAATATATATTATATGAAGACTGTGATCCAATGAGCCATGATGTTTACAGAAAACATGTGATGCTTTACTAAAATAATATTTAATAAGTTCTTGTTTAATGCCCTAATCAAGAAATAACCACTCACAACGTGATCACGCTGTGCCTGATGTCTTAGTTAACACCACTTTTGTGATATTCATAAGCATATTACAGAAACAGGTCCATATTACTGTGCAAGGAATTTAATTTATCACTTGGATTTTGACAGGACGTGGGAACGTGGGATGAGAAATTAATGTATTAATGTTATTCATAACTCCTTTGTACTTGCCAGGCTTCCAACGGTAGAAGCCGAACATGAGCCCAGCAGCCTCGAATCTCAGCACACGGGGAGGCTTAGTCAGGAGAAATGACCTTTACAGCCCACCAGGGGCAAATCAGTCACTTAATGAAACTCTGTCTAAAATTAAAAGGAAAAAGGGGGAGTGAGGATGTAGCTTCATCCAAAAGCCTTAGTTTTAAATCCCAGTACTACGAATAGTTAATAAATACATCTTAAATTCTAGATTTTATATGATGCCGAAAATCATTTAACTAGAAACATGCACTTCTAGTTGGTGCAAAAAGTACAAGAAATCCTGGAATTTCTATTCTATTTTCAGTATGAGTATTCCTGTTAACAAAGAAATAAACTATAGTTTCACTTTTCATCATAGACTCATTATAACTAACCTGAAAATAAAACTTTCCTGCACTTGGGTAGATACTTCTTTGGCGAGTCCTAGGAACCAGTTTAGGCTGTTCTTCTAACAATTCACCTAAGATATATAGCCTATAGGCAAATCACAAACACTCATGTTGAAAATACCCGCAAGAGGTAAATGAAATTCCAGATGAAAAGCTGGAAATTAAAGCTGATGTTTTGCACAACTGCAAACTCAGGATTGCTAGCAACCCCAGTCTTAAAATACTGAGCATCAGAACTATAACTCACACCAATTGTTGTAGTAAATCAATATTCCTTGATCCTGAAGTCATTGTAGGGTGTAATGTTATAGGTAAAGTATTGGGAAAATTGTTTTCTATAGCCATAATCTAGCTATATAAATATTTCAATAAATGTTCATTAATAAATGTGTTATTGTGCTTTATTGTCATGTTTTCTTTCCCCACACTACAAGGTAAGCGCCTAGAGGTTGAACTACTGATGTATTTTGTGCATAGGCTATTATTGTACAGCTTATTGATGAATTACTCTCACTCTGTCTAAAAAAGTGCCTGGCATAGAAGAAATGTCCAAGAAAAATTGCCCAAAAAGAAAGTATAAAGGATGAATATATTTAATAATGAGCTTACAGTGTAGTAGCAATTATGAAAAAAAGGTAAAATATGACATATGAATTATAGTAGGCACCATGTAGAAGTCATGTCTTGATCACCAACATAGATGAAAGGAAAATCCAAAGCATGAAGAAGAAATCATTAATTTTGTATTCAGTTTTCAGAAACTTCCTTTTGAAAAAAGTGTGGACTCAACATTTGATGGAAGAAGGGACAAGAACAGTGCTGTTGCAGTTCCCAAGGCTGAACGCTTCCTGTAGCGCTGTGAGCTGGGTTTACTTGTGTATGTCATGGGACACACACATAGGATCTTGGGTTACGAAACAAATCGAATTTCATTTACTTTCAAGTAGATGAGTTTGGGACATACTGTGAAACTATAAGAAATGACAGCCACTTCTTGTGTAAGTCAATAAAAGAATCATCATGATATAATTATATAATGCACGGGTTTGATAATTGTATTTAAAATGTGAACCAATTTAGAATGTTCAGTTTATGAAACATTTTAAATCATCAAACTTCACTACTTGATGTATTGAAAAAGAGTCAGCACTTTCGCATTAATAACTTTCATAGGTAATTGTCAGTTTGAAAATAGCCTGAGAATTATGTAGAACAACAATCTAGTTTAATTATATAATATAGCTTGCCCCAAAATAAAATGCAATATTTTATTTCCTTCACTAAATGAAGTATGTGACATAATCATGCAAACTCATCTTTGATAGCACAGTTAAATGCGTACGAGAAGACAGACAACTCAAATTAAAGGAAGAAAATGTACATTCAGAAAATTCATACTTCGTTTGAAATCAAATCATGTATATAAGATGTAATTTATCACAGTTAGATTAACCTGTGATTAAATTGCTTGACATATAAGTCTAATTAAGATATTTATAATATAAAATGTATCTACACATGTTGAACAGAATATTTTCCAATATAATAAAAGCAAAGTGAAATAACTTATATAAAACATGCTCATATAAATTATAATTTTATGTTATATTTAAATTCATAGTAATGGAAAATGTTTTATTATACATGCAAGATATCAATTTATTTAATAATATTGCATACAATATTAAACCAGAATTTTGTATAGTGTAGAAAAACTAAATCTTGAAGGTTTTTAAATTCAGCAATATATCTGCAAGAGACTCAGAACAATCTTTTAGTAAATGTATCATTTAGAATACATTAAAAATGTAATCTCATATCAAAAGTAATTTGAAGTTTCTATGTACTCAAGTAAAGTTTTAGTAGTGAATTATTTTTCAAACTTGGCATTTTTCTTTGACCTAACCCATCTTGTTAATAAAGAACAGATTATTCTACCAAAAGTGTGTATGAATAGATACAAATGTATGTAAGATGAAATTAAAGAATATATTAAAGGGAACTTAATTGAACAGTTGCTTTTAGGTATCTGTTTGGCACACTTTTTGATATTAAGTAGCTTTGTACATTCTGTTCCTTCCTTTAATTTTATCTGAAGCATTTAAATGAACATTTAATGAATAATAATAAAGTTTAACAATGAAAATATAATAAACATCTGAACTTAAAGCATGCAAAACAAAAGTGTTTACATACAAAATAAAGAATATAAAAAGTACCTAAGCAGTACTAATGTAATAATTCTATTACAGCTACTGCTTGATAAGTTGTAAGTTTGTTTTTCTTCTTTTATTCCATATTACTTGCATGAAAATTACAAGGAAACACGGACGGAGGGGAACATTTGCAGACTGAACAGACATGATGGTGCAAGAAAACAAAGCCATCGATTTGCTACATGTAAATGTCACTGTGTTTACTAAGCATGGTACACTGTGCATTTTCATATTAAATCCGATGTGCTAAAATTAATATAGTTTGGTATTTGATAGTAAAGTGGCAGATATTTGTATTTTTCCATATTCAAATTAAAATGGGTAAACTGACATTGAAAATAGTGGTTAGAACTGTAAAAATAACCTAAATGTGAAAGTTTTTCATCAATTCTTACTTCTTACAAGAATTTTAAGCAACTTTGTTAAAATTTAATTCAGTTATAAAGAGTAGATCTATATTGCTCTTAAAATAATTTGCATTTAAATTAAAATATCATCTTTATGTTCGAGGTACGTAATATCCTGACCTTTTCTCTTATTCAAAGAATGTAGTATACACCCAGAAATCATTTTAAAATCACTTAGGGAATAAAAAATGATATAAGCAGCATGCAGATTTCTGAGATGTAAAATAAACAGAAGTTTATGTTGGCAAAACAACAAAAAATCATCAAGTAATTTAAGTAACACATTTTTTTAAAGTAACAGATTTTTCTAAAGTGATTAATTAGTTTAGAAAGATAGGTGTTTGCTAATTAAAATAGAGCTGTAACCTTAACTATGAGGTGTTTTTCTAAATTTATTGACAAATTTCTCTCTCTCTCTCTCTCTCTATATATATATATATATATATATATATATATATATATATATATTTATGTTTTGCTTATACAATATGATTCTATTTAAATTTATAAGTTTCAATAGTAAGCACACATATTTTCAAGTGAATTTGTTATTGCTTATCAAATGCTAGTGAACTTACTGATGCAAATGCAAAATGGATGAATAAATATTTGCAATAAGAGCTAAAATTGACGACAACAAGTTTTGTCAGTAAATTTAGTGACATATTAAAAATCACAATTATTATGAGTAAATAAATTATAAAGCAAGTATTAAGCAAATTATGTTCTAATCAGGTCGGTGTGCATGCAACATAATCATTAAAAATTATGATTCTTTCAAAACCTATAGGCTCATCAAAGATGAATACTTTTCCCAGAAGAAATATGAGACTATCATAACCACTAAATGTCCAAGACTAGTACATTGGTGAACCACATCAGAAGGGGTATACATCATACATATATAAAGGCATGAAAGATATGCTAAATATCACTACACTTTTGTCATTTAATTTCTGAGTACTAAATTTAGCATGAGAACACATTAGTAAAAAATTTCATTTTAAGTAGAGTGCTGTGAGACTTTTAGATATTCTTCCTTAAATGACCGTTTCTTGCTTCCTGGTTGATGAAAATACAACTGCTCCGTCACATTTCTATATCCTAGTCTGTTCATAGCTTGAAAATATCCACTGTGTGGATGATAAGTTCTCGGTATGATTTTCAATGTACTGTACATACCCACAAGCATACCACTTACCACCATAGCATATTCATTGTTCTTTTTTCTGTAACTATATATATTTATCTTTTAGAAAGTATTCATAGTTAGAAAATGTCCATGAAAAACTAGGATTTGAATAAAATCTAAATGAAACTTGAACAAAATTCACCACTGTTACATTTCCCAAGACAGGGATAGAATTTTCCCACCACATTTTCCCGCAGTTGCCAATCAGAACCCTGTAGACTTCGACTTTCTAATTGAAGCAACCTTCATTAAATTAGAATAGTAGCATTAGTCATTCTAGGTTTTTTTACAAACAAAGTGGAGAAAAAATAAAGTGGACATAGCACATAGTTATATTGTTTCTTTAAAAAATAAAATCTTTTGGAATATCTGATAGTTCTCATGAAAGACTTAAAGGCATTATTCAAAAAAGAGGGTATTCATCACAGTTTAAACTAAGACATTATATTAAAAATATCTTTATTTTTATAAGTTTGTGTGCAATAATCCATATCTTATTATTTAAAACTATCCGTATTTATTAACACTACTTTTAAATCAAGCCCTACACACCTTTCCCAAGTTTATCCTCTACTTCCTCTTGAATTTAGATAAATATGTCACAGAACAAAATGGTTCAAGGTATCTTCTTGAATATTTCTACTATCTACCTTTTAGAAACATTTCTATTTTGTAGTTAATTACTAAATATTGATCTTGAAGTGTAAAATCTGTCAGCATATAAATACGAGCGAGGGGCCCGGCGGGATGGCTCAGTGGTCTAAAGCGCCTGCTTTGGAAAGCTTGGGTGGCCTCAGGGACCGTGGGTCAATCCCCGGCACCACATGCTGTGCCAGCCCTGCCTTTGGGGTGGGCTGAGCCGGCCATAAAAATGAGTGAATAAACAAACAAACAATGATTTAAAAATAAATAAATATGAGCGAGAAATTGGACTTGTCTAGACATGTCCAAACACCGTAACGCATAACTACACTACAATTAAATTTTGCATTCCTTGTGCAAGAATCAAGGGAAGAAACAGAGAAAAAGCGACAGTCAAGGATATGCCAGTCATTCACTCCCTGGTACTGCCTCAGTGGAGAAGAACACTTGCCTTGCCTCGCCTTCCACCAGATCTGCTGTAGTGCTAGTACTCGTCATTTCGAACTGGGGGGGGGGGGGAGAAAAGAAAAGGTGCTAGGGTGGTGACCTTTCACACTGGTGCTGATCAGAAGAAGAAACAAGAGCTGTTTACCCTGACCTCCCCTATCACGCTGGGTTCTCCCTGCCTTGATTGTCAGAATGTGTCCTTGTTCATCCTCCCTGGCCTTTTATGCTGCCCTTGAGTGTTGAGCAGTGGATAGCCCTTCTAAATAATTTTAAATGCTGCTTTTTTAGTGCCTCAAATAGGCATGCAGCTGGTTTCATGGAGGTGAGATGCCACAAAGCTTCCCATAACTACAAAATTGTTTTTCCTCTGACCTCTTTCTCTCTCTGTACACTGGTTACCTTAAGGTGTTATTTAGGTTTAATATTGCCTTCTCAAAATTATTTTCTTATCATCAGATAAACAAGTGTTTGTTGGATGCAGGACACATAGTAAAGTAATAGCTTAACTGTTCAGGTTAAGTTAGTTTAGAGGGTTTTTGTCATCTCTTGAAGATGAAATAAGAGACACATATTTTGGGCAAGAGCACGACCGTTGCCCCAGTAGCCCTTCATATATCTATCATCAGCTCATAACTAATGCAGTGTGGTGTGGTATGAACGCAGTGTTATTGACAGGTGTGTGGGGGCAGCTCAGAAAGGCTGCATGTTGCACAGGGAGGATTAGAGTAGCATCCGCTGTAAAAGGGTTGCTGAGCAACTGGCCACAGTCTGCCTCAGGATGCTGGAGGAGAGCAGATACTGAAAAGCACACAGAGGGGACCATATATTCCTACACTACAATTCCCCAAACACCTCCTATTTTTGTACCAAACTAATTAGTAAAGGGAAGAATTTTGCTTGAAGATAAATACCAAGTTGGTTTAGGAAAATATCATATTAGAGTGAAAAAGAAAAGCTTTGAGTAATGGGCAGACCCTGTGTTCTGTCATGGGCTTTAATTGACTGGAACAACGAATATATTCATGCAGTGTGTATGATGGATAAGTATAATTAGTAGGTAAGATATTCATGAGAAATATATCCTTATTCAAAGGTAAACCATCATATTTCTTCATGTAATTATTCTAATTTGCTGTTCAATAATGCTTTTTGTGGGAGCTCAGGATATAGCTCAGGGATCAAAGTGTCTGCCTGGCAAGCACAATCCCCAGAAATCATGGCATGCAGGCCCTGGGACCTGATGGTTTAGGCAAGCCTCAAAACCTGGGATGGTGACACACACCTGTAACCCCAGTGCTACGGAGGCTGAAACAGGAGAATCACTATGAATCCCAGCTACATAGCAAGACTGTGTCAAAAATGAATAACATATACACTTTGTACTTGAAGATTACCAAAAAGTTGAATTTTATATCATCAATGAATAATTATCAATTATACAAAAATAATGACTGAGATTCACAGCATTTATAACTGGCTTCAGTATATTTGTGATATATAGTTTAATTATGACAGTAAAGGATGCTACAATCTCAGCACAAAATAGAGACACCTGGCCAAATTATAACTATTTGAAGGTTGAGAACCTGAGCCACACTTGGAGTCTATTACAGTAGCACAGAGTTTGATCTTCAGGGTGACATGAATCAGCTGGCAAATTAGAACATCTTTTCTTACTCAAAGCTTCCCTGGAAATCAGGCAGCAGGTTCTATGCTTTAATTAAAAGAAATTCCATGTGTTTTACAATGAAATCGATTTGGCAAGAAAAAAAAGCAATAATAAGATAAGAACAAAAGATTTGGCAAATATCTTGTGCTCCTAAATCTTTGTAAATATTGAAAAAAAGTCTGATCCTACACACACATTTCACAGAATGCAAATAGTAACTACCTAGTCTTTCTATTTTCTTTTCTCGCTTGCTTTTTTTTTTTTTCCTTTTGTATTTAGGGAAGGGTCTACAGGCTGTTCAAAGTCTCCCTGCTAGATCAGACTCATAATGATTCACCTGTTTACAGCTTCCCAAAGAGTTGTGATTACAGGTGCAGGCCACCACGCCATTCTCTCTTTTTTTTTTTTTTTTTTTTTTTTTTTTTTTTTTTTTTTTTTTTTTTTTCTGACTTACATCTTTTATTTGCTTTGTGCAATAGTTCCAGCAAATAATTTTCATTAAGATGAATCTAATAACTTTCTGCTTTACAAAACCATTTCTGTATAGGTCTTAATTTATGGTATGAGAAATAAAACTGAGATTAGCATTTAAATTTTCATGTATGTCCCTCAGTATAAACTGGACACCGCGCCATTCTCAATTGTGGGCTCAATACACCCTGGGGGTGAGCCCGGAATAGCAGGCCCTGGGATCAAACACCAGGCCCCTGTAGCTGCTTGCATAGACTTTATATTTTTTATACCAAGCAGAATAAATGTTTTCTTAACTTTATATTTCAATACCACTTTAGATATCAGAAAGATAAACACGATTCTATCCCATCTTTCTTCTTTCTGTTCACTATTTTATTAGTATGGATTAAATGACTATTTTGTGCCATATGAATTTATCACATATCTCTGTCAATCTATCAGCCTATCATCTATCTATTTATATACCTATCTATCTATCTACCTATCTATCATCTATCTATCATCTATCTACCTATCTATATTTATCTACCTATTTAAATATATACTCATAATTGTCTTGCAAGTTTACAAGTAAGCAGTCTAGCAGCTGTTTGTTTTTATTGTTGTTTAATTTTTAACAATCAGCAAAAGTCGCATACTGGCATTCATGTCTATGAGCCCAGAACTCTGAGCAGATGAAGTAAGAGGATCTCAGATCAAACTTATTCTGGGCTGCATCATTATTTGAGGAGACTAATAACAAACAAATAAAGTAAAATAAATTAAATACATAAACACATCTCTGCACTTGGACTTTAGATAAGAGAAATGTATCTGGATTTGATCCCTGGTGCCAAAATCAATCAGTTCATCAGTCAATCAAACAATTAGAGAAATACAACCTGCTCCATCAAGTTTACACAAAGGATGAGGGAAGCATCTGGAAAAGCCTTAGATAGGCTCTCATGAAGCCGGAAAACATTTTAATAGAATGGACTTCAGTTTTGGATTCAGAGAACAGCTAGAAATAACAGCTTATCAAAAGGTCCAGCAGAAGAAAAAACAAAGCACTCACAGAGCCGGGAACAACACAACATGGGAAGAAGGAAGCGGGCCGGGGAGATGAGTCAGTGGTTGAATCTTCATTGTGATAGAAAATGGGAAATGGAAAATTAAACTCACTACTAATTGTCTATTCACACATACACAGAGAGGTTTATACTTAGAAAGACTATGTACCTATGGTGTCCATAAATCTCTGATATATATCCATATGTGTGTATATATGTGTGTGTGCATGAGTTTGTGTGTTTATATAAAGAAATATCATACATAGTACAATAGTTTCTGAATTCTAGGAGAGTTTGTGAGGAATAAAGCTTTAAAGGTAGAACCCATGCACAATAACTTGGTTTGATATTTTAATGAAGAGATTAAAATAAAGCAAAGATTCCTCATCATGAGCATGCCTTTATGAACCCAAAAGTTTGTGTCTACATAACTGATGCTGAAATAGCTCGTGTACAGGCAATATGAATACCCAATTACAGTTTCAGCCTTAAACTTTAATCTACATATGATGATGGAGTCTTGTGCCACTCCGTTGAGAGAAGATAGCTTCTCAGAGTTCTGATTTCTGAATTGAGGGCGTTAAGACAGACACGGCCTTCTAGCGTTTCCTTTGGAGCCTTTGCCTCGGAGGACGGTAGCAGAATGGAGCTGAGACCAACATGGAAAGAGCGGCCAGCACTCTGGAGCTCCTGACCGGTGCTCCAAACCTTCCTGATCAATTCAGGGAGTCCTCAGGAGTACGTGGTGCGGTTTGGATCAGAAACATCTCGCAGAGACTCTATATTAGAGCTTGGGCCTCCATGAGGTGGTCTAGCTGGGTCTGGGGGTGCCGTCGTCGTGGGAGGTGGGGCCTCGTGCTCAGCAGCGGGTGCCTAGCGATCACCTCAGGGGCAGTCTGCTTCTCTCCATGCTAGTCCTTCCTCTCTGCTTCATCTATTCCATGGAACAGCTGTACTCCCCGTCAAGCCTCTGGGCTGCTTCTCCTTTAGAGTCTGCCCACCGTGGACTGTAACTAGCGTCCCTAAAGAAACCCTCCTCCTTTAAATGTGGGCTCAGGCTTGTTGTCATCCTTGCAGGCACTTGATCGAGCTACGCCTCCTTAGGTTAGGACAGTTAACCTCTGATATTTCAAATCAGGCACTTAACTACAAAGTAGTGAATCCAGAATATGAAGCCGAATTGTGTAATCCAGACCACTATGAAACAAGGATACATCCACCTAGCACCCTCAGTGTAGTATTTTGTACAAAAAGCACAAGAGTGTCGCAATCCACACGCTCTTTGGGTTCTGCTTTCACCATATTTCTGTGCTATGGCTCCGGGCCCAACACACACGTGATTACGTTCAGGTTTCCGACAGTGCCTCGCCTCACATAAGGTCATCCTGACGGGATCAGTGGGGTAAAGGTAATCGTGACCTCTGAAAACTCCATCCCTCAGGTTGTTTTCTGAGGCAAGAGGGTAGATAGAAAATGCTGACTACACGGGGAAACTTACACAGCCTCCCTGCTACATCTAAGGAAAGTGAAAGATCTAGAATCCTGGACTCTTGTCTTTGACACAGACCCTTACTTCGGTTTCTCATAGGCAGAACAGAATTATCTACCTTCGTATCAAATGTGGTTTCGGACAATAGCAACTCGATATTTTTCCTCATTTTTTAAGCATTTATAAGAACTGTTGAATACTCATGCAACCCACAGGAAGAATGTATGTCCAAAGTTTTTCCTACTTTTATCTTAAAATGTATTAGCTAGATTTTTCTTCCTGCCAAACATACTGGAAAAGGGCTGAGGAGATAGCTCAGTGTAATAAGTGATTTCCTGGTAAGTGCAAGGTCCTGAGTTCAATCCCTGATCCCACATAAAAAAAAAATAATAAAACAGTAACAACAAAAAGTGATGGAGGCTCTCAAATGTATCTAAAATTTAGTGAACACAGTAGCATTTATCTGTCCACAGGTATAGATTATGTTTAAAGCCTGTTGAACCTATGCATACATTAAAAATGTAACAACTGCTTTTTTTTTTGTAATTACTTTAGTTTCTCCTTGGTACTTTTGCATTCTTAAAATTCCCACTTTTATCAACTTGATTTTCACTCATGACATAGTAATCTAGTCTGACTTACCTTTAAAAATTATGACCTGCTCAAAAGTTGAGATGTACATTATTATTTCTTAGTATATTGCCAGTGTGTGTTATTTTTTCCTCAGTTTTAGCTTGAAGGAAACATTTGAACACATCAGGTGCCTGACTTTTGCCTATAAGGACTTCTCCATTCTTCCAAAAATTTAATGCGAGCATCCCTATTTTGTCTGTTACATGTGAACTTTATTGTCCATGGAGAAGAAATACTTCATCATCAGGTATCAGGACTCAAAGACTCTATTAGGTCTCAGAAAAAATTTCCCCACTACTTCTAAGTCCCAATAACCATAGCTTGACAATTATTGATGTCTTAGTTTGCGCCTGTTCTATTCTAACCATTTTCATTCTAATCAACATAGCAGCCATATACAGTGTGTATGTTATAATTTAAATAATTGAGAGTGAATCATTTTATTTGAGTCAATCATTCATGTGCTCAAATAGCCTTTATTGTTGTAAGTATCTTATTTATCCACCCATGTATTTATACAATCATAATTTGACTGTGAATATTATAGGCCAGATACTGCATGAAGTACAGTTCCCCCATCCAGACCATGTGTTCTGCAGACAGACCATGCTCAAAAGGGAAAGGCAGTAGCTGGGAAGATCAAAATAATAACACATGTGAAATACAGTGACATGTGAACTAAAATTTTAATAAAAGGGAAGAGCGAGACATTATAAATGACTTGGTTCCTAGCACTTTTATTGTAATTGTCAGATTACATGCTTATATATTTAGCTTTGGTGATACCCTGCATCTTGTCTACTAATCACTTCTGAATTTCAATTTGTTTCACTATGACAGTGTATGTTAGTCTCATGTTCTTTATGTTTCTATGACATAATATTTCTTTTCAGTCAAGGTAACATACTTTGCAGATAAAACTTAAAACCTTGAGTCCAGTGTTCTAAAAATAATAATTATATAGGTAAGAATTGAATTATTGATTTCCATATATATATATATACACACACACACATAAGTATGCAGGTACTTCATTTCTATTATTTGCTGAAAACTATTGAGTGCTAGGATAAAACAAATCACAAAGACATACAGGTGAGCAAAAGCAATGAAATGTAGCAAAATAAGACATTAAATTGTTTTATTGGATTAAATATGATTAAATTTTGCTTAGAAGTCTTAGCTCTATGGGATGGAACCTATCTCTCCCCACGTCGGGTGTTGCTGTCCAAGACTTGGTAAGACCAAAATTGTAAGAGTGAAGCTACCTTGTATGATTTCTAGAATTTCAAAGCTTTGCCTTGGATGCTCTTGGTTTGGTTCACTAAGATGGCAATCATAGAAAATATGTTGCATCTACTGAGTGACACAAGGTACGGAGAGATAAAGTTGAAGTTCCTGGTTGCGAGAGGTTTGTGAGTACACCCTGCCTCCGAGAGCACTGGCCAGCTGATTGTAGCTACGTAGGCAAGTACAGAAGCAGCTGGAATAACAGGACCATGAGAAATAATGGAGCAATGCTGTTTTAAGCTTCTAAGAGCTGGGGTGTGTTTTATGCACCATGGTAACTGATATAAGTAGAAAAGTGTCAGAGTTTATATGAATATAGAGTGGAGGCACCAGTAAAAGAGAGGCTTTCTACAGAAAGACAATTTTAGGATGAATAAAAAAAAAAGATGAGTAGGAACATCCAGGGCAGAGCAAAGGAAAGAAATAGTCTGGCCAGGATTCCCTACACATTTCAACACAGGTCACATTGGGGTTAGCTTATAGGAATTTCAGCCTTGAATATGGGTAAGAAAGGAATGATTTCTTCCAGTACAGAAAACAGGATCAATGTCAAGGAGGGAAATCATAGGAAATTAGGCAGAAAATATGTACAGAAAGCACATTATGATATTATGGTAAAGCAGATTGTGATACAAACCAATGAGATCACCAGACTTTGCTGTAAAACCAACAGTTCACATCCTCTGTCCGCCATTAACTCTACCTAGAGCTTCATTATATATATATATATATATATATATATATATATATATATATATATATATATCTTTTCTCAGAATCAAGCATATTCCTGAATAAGAAAAATACAATTCTTATGGAATGAGTGCTCTCTATCGAAAGACATAAAAGCGGTGCTGAGGATAGAAGGCAAATTTGTAGTTCTTATTCAGTGTGGTAACCCAGTATATGCAGATATATTTTGACTGGTGATCTTGATGTCATAGTAATTATTTGCCTATATTCATTCTCACCATGTGAAATTTATTTATACATGCTGAATTTATCAGATTATTTTCATCTTTTATTTTACAAAATGGAGGGTAGAATTATTTGCTAAACTAAAAATAGGAATTGTTGCTTAAAAATGTATTTCACAGAAAGTTCAGCCAAGGTCTTCCAAGAGAAGATGAAACTCAGGCTGCAGAATTTCAGTCACTAGCTAGAAAGTTGCATGTGATTGGGTGACATCAGGGGTTCTCAGAGCCCCCAGTCACACCATATGGTCATCTACACTCTATCTGCAAAACCGGTCAGCTGGCATCTATCTTGGTACGTGATTATATTTTAAAATATGTTCTCCTAAATTGCGTTTTCCTCCAGAAAGATGATTTCTGCTATCAAATATTAATGAAACAAGGCAGTTTGGGTTATGCAGAGAGTTTATAAATATTTTTATATAACAGGTAAATAATTGCTAGAATTTAATTAAGATAAAACATAATGTGGAGTGTCTTGGAAACTGAAATTAGGAAAAAAACTATGACAAGCAGTAAAATAAACTAAGGTTTTCTGTATAGACATACAAAAGTTGAGAAACAAAAAAATATGGTCCTAAAATTGCATTCATAAATATTGTAGAATGCTTTCTCTTGTTTTGGCTTAGTGAGGTGATCTATAGTAATTAAAACTATCTATAATGTGAATAAATACATACTTGCTTCTTGAAAAATATGATATTTGTGATCATTTCTAACACCAGCTTACAAATGTGTTTTATATCAGATGGAAAAGAATGTTGGTGTGAAATTAGTTCTGAATACAATACACCTATACTGAAACTAAGAATAAAACTATGGTTAATTTTTTTTTAAATTTCCTCATATATCATGAGAATTTGGACAGAACTAGTAATAACCAAATTTTTCACCACGAGGTAACACTTCACTGTATTTCTCAAAGAAATTATTTGCCACATAAATAAACATCACTTTCTCAATAAGATCTGATTGTTCTTTTTCTAAAATATGAATATGGATACTTGCTGATCAGCTTTTTTTATCATCAATAAATAAACAATAAAAATCACTATATTAATTTATTTATAGAACCTAAGTATATAGTATATGAATCTCAGTCATGGGTGAATTTGAATTCAACCTTTTGGAAAGAGTGATAAAAATGTTTATCATTATTTTTCTAGAGAATACTAGAAAAGAATGAGTATTATGAAATGTTTTATGTTGATTCCAAATCAACAAATATATATATATATATATATATATATATATATATATACACACACACACACATATTGAATACTTTCAATTTAATTAAGCAATTATTGATGTTAATAACTTGTCATCCTTCTGTGCTACCTTCGTTCCTGCTATTCTTCCTTTTCTTATTTCCTCTATGTCTTCCCACCTTCCCTCTCTTTTCCTCTGTATTTCTTTAGTTCTACAAACTCTATTATGAATTTAACACATTCCAGGATCTCCTCTGGGTGAAAATAAAATCAAAGCAAGAGCTGACAAGAAAAAATGAAAATATGCCCTGTAGTTTTGAAAATATCTCTCCATGAGACCCTGAATGAGGAAGGCAGTGGCAGGGAGCCCTGGGGTGGGGGAGGTCCTCTAATCCCACTGTCAAATCCTCTTCAGAAGCCCCAGTCAGTCATGGGACAAGCTGGTGGCCCAAGTCTCTATCAGCATGGACAGTAACTATAGAAACCTAACACAGGAAAGAATGTGGTCTGTCAAAGGAGCTGATGACACAATATTTCATGTTTATTTGCACAATATCTATGGACAGTATACAGCGATTAAATTCTTCTTGTGAGCTGGTGCATCAGTATAAACATCACAATTTGACATCGATCTGCCTCCCTTTCCTACTCCCTCCCTATTATGGAAATTAAGGGCTCATGGGCCTCTGTAAGATGTTTTCATTGACCTTTTCTTCATTTGTGGAACTTGGAATGAACTCGGAACTTTGCCCTTGCCGTGCAGGCTCTCTGCTGCTGAGCTAAATGCCTGGTCGGCCCTCTGTTTTATTTTATTATTTAATTCTGTCAGAAATGGAGAAGCAAGATGTGATTCTGGTGCTGAACAAGTCATTTTGCTATTAATTGATAATGTAGAGGATGGCTTTGTGTGTGTGAATATATTGCCTCTATTTTCATGAATGTGCACGTGTGTGTGTGTGTGTGTAAAGCTGATGATGGTGGCTACAGTAGTTGAGAAGAGGTTGCCATGAAGAGGAATATGTGACACAGTGGCATGTAGAAAGCAAGGAGTTTCATCGCTTTACGAAAAGATGGAAAAAATCATTTCTACATTGAGCTTCTGCCTCAGAATGCACCTGTGCCAGGGCTGAGGAAGGAACTGCATGAGGCCAGAGCATTGGTAGACAGAGCCAAGAGCAGCACCCATGCAGAAGGAAGAACTGTGATGTGGAAAGCATAATGAGTACCGAGAGCTCAAAAATGTTCAAGTTGCTAATGGAAAGCAGTGTTGCAAATGAATAACAGAGCAAGTGAACGGACACGTGGAAGCTGAGGAACACAGGCCCTGGACAAAACAGATGCCATGAGCTGCAGGGAGACACTGTGGAAAGCTCTTTCCTGACACCGGAAGCCCGCCGTACATGAGGGAAAATTGTATCTGAAATACACGTCTGCTTTTAAAGCAAAACGGAACAAAAACACCAAAGCTAAAATGAGACCAGGATAACATGATATGATGACTTTTTGAAGAATGAGATAAAACAGGCTATATCTCTTGAATTCAGCAAAATGGGTCAATGTATTTAGTGAGTGACACAGTTTTCAGTAGTTCAGTTCACAAATATTTATTGTGAGTCTATTATCTCTTAGGGCACTATAATGATGAGATATATGGAAACATGTCAAACTTTCCTGTCCAAGAACTTGGAGTAATAGAGACACAGGAAAACTAATTAACAAATAATAAAAATATCAATTAAATAGAAGGTGAAGAAAATTTAAAATGTGTTATAATAGGTAATACTTGCTATGAGATTAATGAAAGGAAATGTAAAGGACATTTTAATGGCCTAAAAGACAATAAGAAGACAACCCGTGTGAAGAGTAGCAGAAAAGTATCCCGGGAAGGTTGTCAGCGTTGCTGAGAGAGATAAACGGGCTTGGCGATAGAAGTAGAAATTCATCTTGTATCACTAAATAATCAGTTGTAGC
Source organism: Myocastor coypus (assembly GCA_004027025.1). Lineage (NCBI taxonomy): Eukaryota > Metazoa > Chordata > Mammalia > Rodentia > Myocastoridae > Myocastor > Myocastor coypus. The sequence goes on from PVJA010025973.1 coordinate 16,645, forward strand.
ATTAAAATTTTAACTTACATATACTAAGAAGCCATTATGGCCTTTTCAGCTTAATGCAGTTTTATATTAAAACAATAAATGAGCACCCTACTACTAAGCAGAATAGCTTACAGGGATTCCACTAGCCACTTGTACTAATGACAGCAAAGTTACAAACGATGTCAAAATTTCTTAATGTCCCAGTTACTGTTCTCTCATTGCTGGGACAAATATCTGACACCCAAAATTAAGGAAAGAGAGATTTATTAAGCTCTCAGTTCCTGGAGGTGTCAGTCCATACTCGACTGGCTCCAAGGCAGACTGGTGCATGGCAGAGGGCAGAGGGCAGCAGTTCATGGTGGTGGGTCCACAACAATGACAACAGAGAGTCTGCTTCTTATATTGCCTTCAGGCTCTCTGCCTCAGGTTGGGCATAGCACTTACACCCATCATCCCAGCAGAACTAAGACCAAATGTCCCAGTGGATCACCTATAGTTGCAGTGGATCATGAGTTAATCCCAAACTCTAGAAATTCCAGCCCCATGACAATATGAAGTTTTAGGGGAACAACTCAACTAGACACAAGCTATAACACTTATAAAAGCAACAAACCAGAGTTCGCAAGGTGATAAAAACTAATATGAGTTGAATTAGAATTTTGCACTCTTACATATGTTTTTTTTTTTTTCTAAATATGAACTGTAAATGTGCCTTTGCACTAGTTCCTTATGCAGGAACTTCTGAAAGCCAACGGATGATGTGTGGTCACCATCCACGCTCAGCTCCCTGGACACGTACCCCCCCACAGCAATGCAAAAGTCAGACAGAACCTGGAGATTGTGCACCAAATCCTTCATTATGATTCCTCCAAAGAAAAGAAGGAATAAAAACAAAAAATGTGATAACCAGTGCTAATTTTCCATCTTTATCACGGCAGATGATCACACAGAATGTTAGCTCTGAGGATTTCTACAACATCAAAGTATGAGGGTAGATGCCTTTAAAATTCTCATGGAGCATACTTATTTCAATAATGACACACATAAACTATTATTTTGAGTTATAACTGATAAAACTGAGGATCTAATGTTAGGGAACTTAGTGACTTTTGCTTCAAGTGTAGTAAGGGTTTATGTTCTGTGCTACATGGACACCCTACACCATGGTCTTCAGTTCTTCTTCATAATGTGATGGAGATCAATGTAGCCCAGCATGCATAGTTTTGTATTAATTTATAAACGAGTATACATGCACGGGGTGCAGGTTTATTTTCTTCTAAATGGTAAAAATATTGAATCAGCCCACTAAAAGTAATGCAATTATTCAGTTATTAGTTCTATGAATGTCTTCTAACATTATGTTTGAAAAGAGCCAGGTGTGGTGGCGCACGCCTGTAATCCCAGCACTCGGGAGGCTGAGGCAGGAGGATCAGTGTGAGTTCAAGACCAGCCTGGGCTACAAAACTGAGCTCAAGGCCAGCCTGAACTGTACAGTGAGACCCTGTCTCACAAAGCAAAAAAAAAAAAAAAAAAGTAAAGAAACGTATATAGGAGTCTAGACTTACATTAAATAGTAAGTGTTTTGTGTACAAAATGAGTAACATTTTATAAGAACTTATTCTAAGACTACATATATATGTACATATATATAATATATACAGTTATGTTTTCTAAGAATTATTCACAACAGAAGAGTATATCTGTTAATAAACCAGAGATTTTACTTCAAAGAAACCATGAAATAGGTATAAGAGAGCTATAACAAAAATAGAATGGGACGAGACAAAGCTCAGATCTAAGTTTCTAAATCAGGAAAAATATGAAGAGTGTTTCATTTGAACAGTGCACACAACTGGTAAGAAGAAATTTGTGCAAAAATAAGAAAATGTGAAGGGAAAAGGTAAAGTGACAGTAAATTCTACTTGCCGTAGATAACATGGAATTAACTAGAAAGGAAGTTCTACAACAGGTAACTTTAAAGGTCTCACAGTCTGAAGTTTGTAAGCCTCTGGTACCCAGAAACCATAGTTCTTCATCTCAGGATTTTTTTTGGTAAAGACATTAACCTGTCACATCTTTTAGTTCTTATGTGGGACTTTTAAATCTTACTTGAAGGTGTGATGAATATTTCATTAAAAATTTGCATTAGAAAAATTTAAGGAACAGAGTGGTTTAAGTATTTAAATCCTAAATGCTAAGATCCCTTAAATAAATCAAGTGGTACAACTATGTCTTAGAGTTTTAATTCATAAAACATTTCATGAATTGATGTGACTAAAAATAGGTAAATAAGAGAAAAGGCAGTGCTGGTTTCTCTCTTTTTTTTTTTTTTCTTTATCTTTTTAAGACAGGGTCTCACCAAGGAGTTTAGGCTGGCCTTGAGCTCAGTTTTGTAGCCCATGTTGGTCTTGAACTCTCATCCATCCTCCTGCCTCAGCCTCTCACGTGTTTGCATCACTTAGAGGTATGCATCACCATGCCTGGCTTAGAGGATTTTTGTTATTGTTGTTTGTGTTATTTTGTTTTTGCTGAACTGGGGATTGAACTTGGGATCTTGCACTTGCCAGGCAGGAACTTGTACCCCTGAACTTTCTCCCTGGCTGAGAGTGCTGGTCTTAACATTTCACATCTTTAAGGCCTATCCACATGAATACATCTGCAAAGTGCATTTATTTTTTCCTGCATTTTTTCATATCTAGATAACTGGATGTACTTGTATTTTCCTGTTCTCAGGTAGAATGATTTATTGGGACATGGTACTCTTTTCTATTTATTTTATGAATGCCTGGGATTGAATTTCCAAGGGTTCTGCAACCACTCTAGCGCTGAGCTGCTTGCCTAGCCTTTCATTTCCTACTATCTGTATTATATTTGGAGCTAAGTTGTCCAGGCTGACCTTAACTCCTGACCCTTCTGCCTTAGCTCATCAAGAAGCTAGGATAATAGATATGTAGTATCACTACCAGTTTGAAACTGTTTATAATGGAGTTATTTACCAAGGGCTAAAGTAGGGAACGGTGTTTCACAGTTTTACAAGATAAGTTAGATATGAGAAATAAAGTCGAGACATTCATTCCACAACATGATGACTACAGTTCACAAGGACATAATGTACTGCTCACAAGTAGAAAGCAAGTCCAGAAATACTCTCTCCATAAAAATAAGTAACATAGTACATATTAATTAGCTTTACTCATTAAACAATGTATACATCCTCTGCAAGTCATTATTATGTATAAGTTAAATACATACAACTTTCCTGTCAATTAAATATATCACAAAATAATTTTAGTACGTGATTTAATTAGACTTCTTTTAAAACTTAATTTGAACGTACTTGCTTAATATTTTGTTATTTCTGGGAAAGATGTAGACAGATAGGCAGAGAAAAACTATCAAATTTTACTACAGAATTTTCAGAAATGTATTTGTGTAGCATTTACATTTCTAGTGTATTCATGGATAATAGTTTAGCTTTTGATATGGCCAACACTTGACAATTTGAAAAAAAATTGAGGATAATGCTGTTTCAGATATATCCATGAAAAAAAAATTTTATAAAGTGGACATATATAAAGTTGTGTGTGTGTGTGTGTGTGTGTGTGCATGTCTATGTATGAGTGGATCCTTGTGTGCTTCCCAAAAATTATGAGAATTAAATATTACCAAGCGATCTTTGGTCCAGAGATGAACTCTAACTAAAAGAGGTAAATGTTTTAATCAGTCATAATGTAAAAGTCAAGATATCAGTATCTCTGAGAGAACATTTATGAGAGCTATAACAGCACATCAATGCTAATCAACAGAGCACTTCGTCCTTTGCTTACAGAGTTCTATTATTTTGGGTAAAAAGACAGACTGTCATGCTATCACGCATGGCTGTGAATCTTTACTGAAATGCTTACTAGCTGGAAGATCTTTTGCAAATCAAATAGTATCTTCCATCCCAGTATGTATAAAATGGATGGAAGACAACCTGTTTCATATACTGCAATGGTGAAATGAAATGTAAGGAGAAAAATATGAGGGACAGTGTCTGGAACAGAATCAATGCTCAGGGGTAATGAGAAGAAAAGAATGTTAGATCTCACTGGAAAGTGGATATGAGAAGAACCTTCTAGTAAATCACAATCTAGTTCCTCAATGAAATTTTTACATAGCTAAAAATCTATTAAAAACTTATCAGTTATTCATGCTCAAACATTTGTTTCACACACATTTTATTTTATTTTATTTTATTTTTTTTGTCTTTTTGAGACAGGGTCTCACTATGCAGTTCAGGCTGGCCTTGAGCTCACTTTTGTAGCCCAGGCTGGTCTCGAACTTGCACTGATCCTCCTGCCTCAGCCTCCCGAGTGCTGGGATTACAGGCGTGCACCACCGTGCCCGGCTTCACACACATTTTAAAGTAGTCAGTAATTTCATACAAACTGGTAATATTCATTAAGGAATCCTAATTCGTGAAATGACAGGCAGTTCTGTTATGAAATGTCATTTAGTTGTATGAGCATTTGTTCTACAAATAATAGCTAAATCAAGTGGCATGTACTGGTGGACAAGAGAAGTTACCAGGATGCACAGTAATGACATCATAATTCCTAAATGAAAATAAGGACAGAAAACTAACGATGAAAGAGATATTACATCTGTATGTTTACTTATTTTCATATCAGTTGCTATAACCAGAGCCTACAACCCTAATTACTGGATTTTTTTTTTATGAATTTGTTTGTCTGCTCACTACTTTGAATCTTTTACTATGTTGGGTATGAAAAGAAATTGCTAAGAAGTAATGAAAAGAATTTGTTTAATTTCATAACTTTAAACATGAATATAGTCAGAAGCAAAATTCAATGAAATACTTAATAAATTATATGATCGCATAGAACTTAGAAATGACTTCCACGCATCCAAGCTCCTCAGTATTCACTTCCTAATTTTCTTACCTACCGTCTTTATTTTGATCCCTGTTCATGCTGATCAGCATTACATTTTTAATACAATCGCTAATTTAATTCTGCTGAATGATGATAAATTACATGGCTTTCATTTTTATGGTGGCAAGTGTGTACCTCCTCCCAAAGTGAAGAAAACAGTGCCCTCAGGATCCCTACCACTCCTTGAGGATAATTTCAAGAGACTAATACTACACTGAGTGGATATAATTATTCCCATTATCACGAGCAATGAGCAAAAATATGTCCTTTGTCCCACTGTGCAGTAGCTCTGGGGCTTTGGTTTTAGATCATCTTTATGGACCTTTTTCATCAATGATTTCTCCTGTGCTTTATGGTCACTGCTGTCAGTAAAGGCATTAGCTCTCCTTCTCCAAGGTTAAAAAGTAAAAATAATCTAAAATCAACTCCCAACTTTACATTTTGTCTCTTTCCATTGCTCTTCCCCCTCTTTTGCAGAATTTATGGAAAGCAGTCTCCCCATAGCTTGTTTCAGTCTCTACCATTACATACTGAGCCCAGGAAAATCCGTCTTGGATTTCACCCCAATATTCTGACAGCATTAACTGCTATGTTACTAATTTTGATTCTATCTCTTCCACTGATTCCCTTGACAATATATATTTCCTGAGTGCCTCCTGTCCGCCTACATTCCTGTAATCATTCAAAGCACCACGTTGTTAAAAAGTAGTCACGTATTCTTGTCACTATGAGGCATGTATTTATTTATTTATTTATTTATTTAATTTTATTTTATTATTATTATTATTTTTTTTTTTTTTGTCTTTTTGCGACAGGGTCTCGCTATGCAGTTGAGGCTGGTCCTGAGCTCACTTTTGTAGCCCAGGCTGGTCTCGAACTCGCACCAATCCTCCTGCCTCAGCCTCCCGAGTGCTGGGATTACAGGCGTGAGCCACCACGCCCGGCATGAGGCATGTATTTAGAGGACAAGTAGCCCTACAAATAAAATACTACATCAAGATTTTGAACAACAGAAAAGACACAGAAATTTGAATAGATGGCACAATAGATCGAAGAACCTGCGACATCAGTGAAAGAGGAGTGTGCCAGAGCGGGAGCCACACAGATATCTGAGAGAAGTGACACAAGGATGCGGGATGCCAAGCAGGAGGATGTGCGGGCTGGGGAGAACTAGTACGGAAGCCACCATAGGGGAGTAAAAGAATGGAGAGGAAAGGAACGCAGCCTGAGCTGAAGCCTGGCCAGCTGAAGCAACCCCACTCCACAACGAAGTGTATCAGTGGAGGATTTCAAAGTAAGGGATGAAATTCTATGACTTCAGTTGGAAAGATGTCATGTTTTTTTTTTCTTTAACTGATGATGTAACATAGTGCAAAGCTGTTATGGAAGAAGCTCCATGATTCAGGCTAGAAAAGATATTTTGAAGGCAGAGGTGAAAAAAATAGTAATGTAAAATAAGGGGCAAGTGGAGCATTAAGGGTGGCTCTTTTGTTTCTTCTTTGATTGTTTTTTGTTTGTTTGTTTGTTTTGTCTGAGAAAGAATCTGACTATGTAACTCAGATAGACCTAAACTATGTGTGTGTCCCACATTTGCCTCCCAAGTGCCAACATTTCAGAGGTGTGACATCGAGCCCAGCCAAGGATAGTTTTAAAGATTTTTGTTTTTCTCCTGGGGCAATGGAAATTTTGTCAATTGCTGATAGGAGAAAGACTGAATAAGTAGACATTAAGCAAATCTCAAAAGTTCATTTGTGGGAATATTAAATTTAAGATGAGTTTTAGAAATCCAAATGAAGATTTATTTAAGCTCTCACATATATGAACGTGGAACTCAAGTCAGAAGATCTCAGTGTGAGGTGCACAGTTGGGACTCATCAGTGGTAAAGCTGAAGTTTTGGATTGCATGAGATGACCAGGAAATTTGGGGAGAAGACCAAGAGTAGATCAGACATACAAGGAAAATATAACAAGGTGTATTGAAGAACAGTCATCAGCGGAAAAGGGGAAATAAGAGGGCAGAGTTCCAGAACCCAAGTTCAGAGTGTTTCAAGACAGACTGAAAAACAGACTATATCTAATTCTATGAGTCAGGTACAATGGTATAAGGAGTTGGTACGGGTTGCCTCCACTGGCCACAGAATTGGACCCAGCTTAGAAGTGGTTCCTCAAAATAGTGAAGGGAGAGAGAATTCAGAAAATGGACTTCTCAAAAATGGAGCCCAGCAGTTGTTTCAGAGCTTACCATATACTCCAAAGAGTTTCTTCACTTCTACAAAAATCACTCATTTGTCTTCCATCTACCCAATTAATATTTGCAAGATTCTTTCCAATTTCCTACTGTATTATGCTTCTCTACCTACAAGTTAAATATAGTAGTGAATTTCCCAAGGCTTAAGTCAGGTTAACTTTTTCTCTAACTTTATACTAAGTCTTTGGGGCAAACTCATGAAATCCCATAGATTTCAACAGTGTGATTGCTGGGCAAAGCCTGAACAGGGCTCTAGCTTAGAACTCTGATCTCTAGCCATATATACCTATCTTCTGTCTTGATTCACCCACTTGATCATCTCTATAACATTTTAAAAATAATAAAATCAAAGTAGCACTATTCAAAGCAGAGAATTTAAAATTCTCCTTCTATGACAGATTTCCTCATTAGTCTTCTACACAGGGTGTCAAACACGATACAAAATCACTTATAATTTCTTCTTTTTTGCCATGTCCATATCTACAAATTAGTAAATCCTGTTAATGTCACGCAAATTAGGGGGTCTATATTTTTTACGTTATCTCCTCAATCATTTTCTTTACTGAGTCAGTCTCATAGAACAGTTCCTCTTAATTTTCTCTTCTTCCCCTATATTGTATCTTCCTTATTGATGTGAAAAAAAAAATCTCTACAAATATCAAATTACCTTCTCCTCTATTTCTGTTTAAGATTCTTCAGTGGTTTTCTGCAGGCCTGACAACGTGATTCTGCAACTGGATGCCAGGTCACTCTCCCAGAATCTTTCTGTTTTTGCCAAGTAAGTATATTTGAATTCTTCTCACATTATATTTAATGGGCTGTTTGTTTGTATTCTGATACCAGGAGTCAAAAATGGAACCTTATGCTTGCCAGGCAGGTGCTGTTCTGCTGAGCTAAAACCTCAACTGTTTGGATATTATATTCCTTGCTCACAATTGTGCTTGGGCCTTTGCTGCAGTGGATCATCAGGGAGCGACTTTTCCGGCTATCTACGTAACCTGAATTCTGCATCATCTCATTTATCCTCTATTCCAGATCCCTCCACCTTTTCCTTTAAAAGCATTCGCACCTGCAAATCCTTTTATTTTTGTTTGTTTGATGTACATATATGTACACACTCACACATGTATACACACATTATAAACATTCCCTGTGTATATGTACTTATTTATATGCACGTACATGGATTTATAGTACATATACAGAATGCACTGGGAAAAAATCATACTCACTTCAGGACAACAAGAATAGTAGGATTTTTTTTTTTGACAGTGTTACATGATGTCACACTTCTGTGGGGCTGCTAGAGGACCGTACACAGAGCAGCAAACTGGCCACCTGGCTGTCCTTAGAGAAAAAACTGAGATGGCATTACCGTAGTCTCAACAATGAGGTCGGCCAGGTAGCAGTTCGCTGTACTAATAAATAGTGTTAATAAACATTTGGAAGCATATGGTCACCACTTCAAGCACTGTTTGCAACTGTAGATAGAGACCAAAGATAAATTATGTTTATCACATGACATCTTAATAAATCTAGTATTAGCATGTTCATACGCATTTTTTTATTTCTCTGAGGTGTGTGCACATTTTTGGTAGACTCTAGCTACGCACCTCTACAGGTTGCTATTCAGTTATATTTGACAGATTCCTTTAACTTCACTGTAACAATTAAGAAGGCAAACTTGACCTTCTCTTTTCCCATGATAATTTCTAGGAAAATGTCCAGTAATCCTCACTGAACTTTTGAGAGATAGATGAATGGGTGATATATGAGTACTGTGGACCAGTCCATTGAGAAAATAGGGATGAACTCAGTGTAGTCTTCTGAAGGATTTTATTGCTGAGATTGAGATACATATGAGGAAATGTCTTAGCTGTTTTATCATAGAAAACATTTATTTGAATCTGTGTATAATAAGTGATTATGTTTTAATCACTTACTGTGTTGGAAAATTTGCTAATTTTCTTGAATACAATTTTATTTTATTTAACACAGTAGCTCTTCAAAATCTGTCACTAATATCACTACTAGTTTTTTTTTTTTTTTTTTTTTTTTAATAGTAATCAAACTTGGTACCCTAATCTTGCTGGGTAGGCATACTTCAATTATTTTATATTTTAACCTAATAAGTTTAAAGTTTGTCATTTTGTTTTCAGCTGTGGTTTTCAAAACTGTGTCTTTGTGAAATTAAAAGTATATTTAGTTATACAGAATTGAAAATGTGTATTAATATTAACATAAATAAGATTTGTATTATTTTAGGGGGCATCCAGTCTTAATTAAAGAAATGTTGTTATAATTGCTGGGCATAAGTTCTTTTGTTTAAGTCTTGAATTTGGTTTTTGCTATTGAAGAACAATCAAAAGATCAGAATTTAGAGTTAAAGACCTAATTACCAACCTCATCTAGAGATCTGAAAAGACTTAAATCATATGATGCACATATTGTTTGATTGATTGATTGATTTAATGTATTTAGCACAGGGTTTCCAGGGTCTCACTACCTCTTTTCAGCCTCCCAAGCACTGACTGAGATTACAGGCATGCGACACCACTCTTAGTCTCAACCACCATCTCAGCAGGCCGTGGGGGCGTGGCTGGCATAGCAGGCCAGGTCTGAACCTGGTCACTGCCTCTGCCTAAGCAGATGCTTTAATCTCCTGAGCTATTTGGCCTGCCACAACATATTCTTTCTTTTAGTTCCAGGCACTTGTTTTATAGAGATATATACTTATCTGCCAACATATTTAATAAGAAACGTCACTATTCATCAATATCTTTCATACTTATAAAAAGTTTACCTAATTGCATCATGTGATAAGTTATAAATGACAGGAAAAGTTTAGGTTCTGTGCTTACTTTTAGTCACAGTGAAATTTATTTCTTTCATGTTACTAATCTTTTTTTGTGTTGATCTACTAATTTGCTTCATATTTTGTTCTTCAAAAGATGTATAGTTTAATTCCTATTCTATAGAAGTAGAATAATGCGTAGCAGTTTAATAAATATTTTCACTTATGGCAATGTCTTAATTTAATATATGAACCATATCTATTTTATCCAGAAGTAGAATTTAAGTAGGATCATCATCAAAATAACCAATAACATTTTAGGGATTTAACAGAGAGCAAACCAGGCTCTGAGCAAAAGAATCCAGAAGATAGAGTACAAGAATAAAACAAAAAATAATTCAAGAACCCTAAGCTTTTTTTTTTTTTTTTTGTCTTTTTGAGACAGGGTCTCGCTATGCAGTTGAGGCTGGCCTTGAGCTCACTTTTGTAGCCCAGGCTGATCTCGAACTCGCACTGATCCTCCTGCCTCAGCCTCCCAAGTGCTGGGATTACAGGCATGCGCCACCATGCCCGTCTAAGAACCCTAAGCTTTTATTAGCATTTTTTAAGGACAAATTATGAAGCAAATGATGACTTTCAAAATGAGTGAAAAACTAGGAATTCACCCAGAAATCCCTGGTAAGTGACAAAAGTCAATGTTGCTGTTACCTTCAAATTATACAACCTAGAAAATGGAGTTTCTTGCCCCAAATTGACTTACATATGTCCCATCAGTACACTTTTACTTCCATGTAAATATCTTAGCCTCAACAATTATAAAGTGCTCATACTTTTCTAAATAATGTACATCAGCTTCTCCAGCCATGTAAACACCAGAAGTGACAGGAATACATACTAAAAATGTAGCATTTTTTAAAAGGGATGTCACATTTTTCTTTATTTGCATGATATTATGATCTTGATTAAAGATGTCTATACATATCAAATTTTTATAAAGTTTTCATCAAGTTAAAATAGTATATAACTGACTACTTTTTAAATATGTTACTTCTTAAGTACCAGCAGAACGCTACAGAATCAAATGCCATTGTTGATTATGAAACAAACTTCCCTTCAGATACAGACCTGGGCTTACAGGCCTAGTTGTAATTTAATTAAATGTTAATGCATTATGTGGGGCTGTTAAGTAAGCTGTGTAGCAAAAAAGGCAAAGAAATGTAGCATGAAAATACATCATAAATTATATAGGAAGATTTTCAGAAGAAGGTAAGAGCATTGTAGGGTCATCTGCCCAAAAAGCCAGAGCACAAAACATTCAACATCCAAAGAGAGTGAATGAGAGAAAATAGAAGTCTTATTGGACAATGCAGAAGCAGTTTAAAATACTGTGTCCTTTATTTTCCAAATAAGATTGTCATGAATATGAACCTTGGACTCTTTTTCTTTCCTTTCACACAATGGTTATGGGACAATTATTCTATTTCAGAGCATTTGACACTGGATTTTAGGAGGTGCCTTTATTCCCAGGTAATTTGATACCTCTAGAATCAAAAGTGAAAGTCAATGGAAAATGTACAAAGAAAAGTCTGTTTGGTACATCTTGTACAGAACTTTTGAGGAAATAAGTACATGTGTCAGAGGATGATTTTTCCATTGGCTAATTAAATTACTTGTTCATGGTTGAAATGTTCATTAAACTTCATGAAAGATTTCAATAATTTGAAATTTTGCGCAGAGTTGTCATGCTTTATGAAGCCAAAAATAAACAAGCTAATGAAGAGGAAGTGTCATTTTGGAAATTTGATGGAGAAGAATGACCTGTGGAAAATCTAGACCATAGTTATTGTGTTTTCTGCTAGAAGAGAAGATGTAATCTAAAGTCAATATGATTATGTTCTTATTGATAGATATTATAAATTATATGTTAGATATGTATTATAACATGTTACAATAGACATACTATACCATTTATAAATTTGAACCTCTTCAACAAAAGTGCTCTGTTTTAACCTCCCTGATAAGCTTCTTATACTATTTGCAAGCTATTTATACCTAGAGTCCATAACTTTTTCAGCAATAGTCAATATTATCTGAAATAATAAGAGATTAAGATATATATTAAGAGTAGGTGCTATAATTATTTGTTTTATAAATAGGTGTATAGTAGTAATGAATATGGTTTGCTGTTATCTCATACATTTAATTTGTAAGACCTTTGTCTGTTAAATGTTGGCTTAATAAGGAAAATTTTTATTATAGTATCTCCTGCCTAGAAACTTTAATTAATTGTCTTCCTTTTCAAAAATCAGCAAACAAGTACTTATGTTATGTAATTAAAACTATAACTCTCAATTAATTGGTAGGAAAGGCTTAGCCATTCTCTGTAATAATGCTTCATTTACAAATAATGTGCTCGAAATTGAAATTGTCTTTCTTTGCTTTTTTGGGGGACTGGGAATTGAACTCTAAAATTATCTTGCAACTCATTGTTTAAAAAATAATAAGGGTGCAACTGCTGTTATAGCTACTGATGACAATAATAGTAACAATAGGTGGCAGTGCAGTGCCTGTCTTCTGTTAGACATTATTGTGTTTTCTGTATGTTAACTAAATTATAACTATTTTAACGTCGTTTTTAATCAAGGGCAACAATTTCATGTACTTCTTTTCCAAAATTTATCTCCAATAACATGTACCTTTTTCCAAAAAGAAATCATTCTGATGTGTTTAAGTTTGAGAATTACTAAGGCAGCAAAATTACCACCGTTCTGAGGAGGAGAGAGTCCTAAGGGTTAAGAAGTGGTTTTCATATTTTCTAATGTGACCTTGGGTGTATTGCTGCTTTCCAACAGGGCTGTCGTTTTCTTAAATAGGACATCTGAGTAAAAGCCCTCTCTGGCTAAGCACAGCCTCAGACACAGAGCTTAGCAAGTGGAGCACAGGCTTGATATCAGCTCCTACTTAGCACAGAGCTCGGCTGGCTTTCAGCAGAGTGATCTGGGCTCTTTGTACCTTGTTTGGTAAAACAGAGAAGTCATTTGATTGACAGTTATTGTGAGCTAACTGCGATGCACATAATTTCTGATGAGCATTACTTTCACCACTCTTCAACGTCTACTGGACACATGTTCCAGAGTAGATACGGGGCATAGGGACCTAAAAGGATCTCTTTCCCTATTCTCTCTATTATTTGATTTCCTCTGCTTAAGGAGAGTTGTTGCAAAATTTTGAAAATTACGTTTTCTTGAGTGCTGCTAAGGCAAGAGGGAGATTGTGGAATGCACCCATTGCAAATAGTATCTTTTTAAGGGTAAAAATAGCAGGCTTGGAAAACCGAGTTAATAGACTTCATTAGAAAAATCACAGTATAAAACAAATGTTCTCCCTCCATATGATAAAGAAGAAGTTTCAACTGTACCCTTCTAAAAACTCTGAAGGAGAGAAATTAATGAGAGACTACATAAATACCTATATAAATATCTTAAATTTTATTTTAGATGAATTCCTTTCAAAATCTTATTACTTTAGCCGGG
>PVJA010025974.1:0-30159 GCA_004027025.1 Myocastor coypus
TCTCTCTCTCTCTCTCTCTCTCTCTCTCTCTCTCTCTCTCTCTCTCTCTCTCTCTCTCCCTGGCTTTTTTTGAGACAGGATCTTTGTATGCAATACAAGGTCACTTTGAACTTGCTATGAACTCCAGGTGACCTCGAACTCGAGTAATCTTCCTGTCTCAGACTCCTGAGTGCTGAGATTCCAGGTGTGTGCCATCACATCCAATGAAAATTTGTCTTTCACTATAATAATTTTTTAAAAAAAAATTTACCATTCACACTATATTTTGATAATGCCACATATTCATTCTTATACTTATATTGCTTTATGGCTACATGGATAGCAACATATGTTAATTACAACAGGTTTCCAGATTTTTTTAAAAAAATTCTTTCATATTGTGAAAAACTAACTCTTGAGAGAATTTCAGTGGGCACAGAGGAGAAGAGTCTTTATGTGAGTGGTATTTGCTTTAATATTATGCTCTCGACTATTTTGCTCTATCTTATATCATTAGGGCTCAAGAATGCCCCGAATAACTACACCTTAGGAGAAGGGCAGAACTTTCATATAAGCTGAGTACTGACTTTATGAAAAATGGTACTGTTTTACCCACTAGGTGATATGAAATTTGTCTGATAATTATAAGTTGTATGTAGCCCTTTGTGAGTGTTTGAGACCAGAAACAAACCATTAGCTTCCAAAGGCACAAGAAACTATAAAATCAAAATTAACTAATATCCAATTAAAAATCTTTTAAGGACGGAACCAGGCATGGTGGTAATCCTAGCATTCAGGAGGTTGAAATAGGAGGATTATTGCAAGTTCAAATTCAGCTTAAGTGCTACAAAAAGTAAACACATAGCCAACCCAAACTGCATAATGAGACCCTGTCTCAAAAAAGTGTTTAAAGTATAATACTGGTTCAATTGTTTAAATATAGCATTTACAGAATTTAATTTTTTAAAAATTGTATGCTAAACTTTTTACTTAGAAACAATTCCTTAGTATTCACAATGATCTGCCCAGAAACTAGATTTGATTACAAATTAAATCCTTATTTAAATGAACGTTTTCAAATTCAAAATCATTTCAGAAATTTACAGCAAAAATGTAAAGTGGAATATAGGAATCATATATATATATATATATATATATATATATATATATATATATACAGAAATGCAAATCCCATCTAGCTTTTAAGATTCAGCTCAAATGGGAACACTTACAGAATACAAGTTCTACCTTAACACTAAACAAATGTATATCAAGTGCCTATGAGGTACCAAACACTGAATTTAAGCTCTCTAAGATGGAGCATATATATATATATGTTATAGTTTATGTCTAGTTGTCCCCCCCAAAGCCTCATGAGTCAGGGGGCAGGGATTTCTAGAGTTTGAGACTTGATCCATGATCCCTGGGATTATAGGTTTTAGTACTGATGGGATTATGGGCCTAAGTACTTCTGGGATTATGGGTGCAGCCTAACGTGGAGGTTGAGGCGGAGAGCCTGAATGGAATATAAAGAAAGACAGAGAGACAGACTAGAGCTGTATCTGTTGCTCTCTGCTGCCGTGTTTGGTTGGCTGCATCTGCCGCCATTTAGTTGCTGTTCCTCCGCCATGAACTGGATGCTCTCTGTCCTTTTCCACTCAGCCTTGGGCCAGCCGAATATGGACTGAAACCTCCACAAACTGTGAGCTAAATAAACCTTTCCTTCCTTCATTTTGAGTGTCGGGTATTTGTCCCAGCAACGAGAGAAAAGTAACTAAGACTATATATATATATATATATATATATATATATATATATATATATATATATATATATAATCTTGATGTTTCATTACATAAGATTCATCTAATGAATTTCACCATTAGTTAGCACTCACTTTTTACTAATCTTTACTATTCAAATTTATCAGCTCCATTTAATTAGGTCTATTGGCACAGTTTCTAATACAAGAAGACATGCAGAGTGCGAAGTACCATCTCCCTCCAGAACCACAATATAAATACAAGGTGCAGTTTTCTGTTCTAAGTGACTGAGTCTCATTGAAGTGATCCTAATTGAACTTAAGGGTCCAAATGAGTTAATTCAATCAATAAGAATCTAACCATTGTCAGCTACTTTAGTTAATTATGTCTATTAAGAAGTCCTATCTTGCTTCAAATTCAAAGGGTCCAATGGGAAACACAGCAATTTCCAATGAGAACCTGCTTCTGAAAGATACTGTACATATATTTTTAAAATCCACTGTGAGCCTACAATTACCTTTGCGTCCATTCTTCCTTCCAGCAGTCATTTCTAGAATTTGAACATAGTCACTATTCCTATGGTCACTATCTCATCTCTGGCCCTCATTATCTCTGGTGTGGAAGCTTTCAGTCTTTCGACAACCTGTCTCCTTTCATCTAATCTCTGTCTGTTCCTGGTTTCTTCAGAACATTTGCTGCTTGATTCCCATACCACAATCTTTAATCACCTAACTTCCCTGTTTCAAAACACTTCAAGGGCTTCATGGGGCAAGCTGGAAAGATCAGATTCCTTAGAGTAACACTTAAGGCCTTTCTGATTTGGTCACAACTTAAGGTATGAGACTTAATCCCTATGCTTTCTTTTCTTTCCTATCAGTCTTCATTTAAAATTGCATTGCTTGGTCCTTGGTGCCCTCACCAATCTTTTCTTTCTCATCCTTTTCCTGATGCTAAGAATGCCCTCTCCCACCTTCACAAATGCAAATCCAATCTAGATTTTAATATCCAGCTCAAATGGTAACACTTATAGGGCACAAGTTCTACCTTAACACTACACAAATGCACATCAAGTGCCTATGAGGTACCAAACACTGAATTTAAGCTCTCTCACATGGGGCCCTACTTCTCTTTGCATACTGCTTAAAGCAATATTTTTTCTTTGAATTTGTATCACAAATGGTCATATTCAAAGTTATACAATACTATCATTATTGTATTGTGTACTTCTTTATGTTCCTACTTATTTTTTCTGTAAATCTGAACTCCAGACTTCTTTAGGCTTATTTATAAAGGTGGTGTTTTATTAATATGTTAAATAAGTCAATATCTATTAGTTTTATTTCTGTAGAGCATAGTCATTTTTTGGACCAATATTCACATTAGTGAAATATTTGGACCATTATGGAGAGCTAGCTTTAATTCTATATATATATAAAAAAAAACAATAGAAACAATCTCAAAGAATCACTTTATATTTCAGGAAAAAATAAATACCAATGCAGAGATCACACTGTAGATTGGTCTTTAAAATAACTGACCTGGAGCTGGGAGCTGGGGAGATAGCTCAGTAGAATTAAGTGCTTGCCTGGTAAGTCAAAGGCCAGAGTTCAATCCCCAGTTCCGGAAAAAAAAAAAATAGCAGCTGTTTCTTTCCTAGGATACTCAACTAGGATTGTATAAGTGTGATATTAATTAGATTATAGAAGGTAATATGTAAATCATTGGATGTTCTCATTCTTTAGTACTTGTATATTTACTTTGTTTTATGGAGTGTGGCCCAGTGTGGCCCAGGAAGTTGTCCTGACTTCCTGGGGAGACAAGATTTGAAGAAGAGAGTTCTATTCTGTTCTATTTTGGGGAATTTGAACAAGACACAAAACCTAGTCTCAGACAGGTTGTGTATGCAGAGAGAGATAGTCTTTTCTCCTGTTGCCATAGAATAAAACATTAACAATTTAATAAACACATAAATTATATTAGATACCATCCTAACTGTTATATTTATTATCACATTTAATATTCACACAAGTCGTGGAAGGTAGATTCTGTCATTATTCCCATTTAACAGTGGGAGGAAAAAGGCTCAAGGATGCTAAGTTACCTTGCCAAAGTCACAAAGCCTGTAAGTAGGGGAATCAGATTAAACACATATATTTAAGTCTTTGCTTTTTATTCATTTCTTTGTCTTTTCCGTTTCTTTTTTCCCTCTCCTCTCCTCTCCTCTCCTCTCCTCTCCTCTCCTCTCCTCTCTCCTCCCCTCTCCTTTCTTTTCCTTTCTTTTTATCTTTTACTATTTGCTCTCTTGCTATTCTTTTCATTTCCTTTCCTTTTGTTTTTCCTCCCTCCCTCCGTCCTTCCATTCCTGTGCTGAGGATTAAGCCAAGAGCATCATGCATGTTAAGTGTATGCTTTACCACATTCTCATTACCTTTTGTACTTCATTTTTAAGTGTGGACCTACCGTGTGAACCATGAAAAGTTTACATTTCAGCAGTATTAAGAATATTTACATTGTTTTACAACTGTCACCACCAGCCATCTCCAGAATTCTTCACATCTTTTCAAATTGAAGTTCTGTGCCCATTGAACAATTCCCCTTGCCCCTAGCCTTGTTGCTACCACTGTTCTACATTTTTTCACTACAAATTTGACTCCTCTATGTATCTCATATAAGTGGAATCATACAGTATTTGTCTTTCCGGGAGTGGCTTATTTCATTTAACATAAACTGTTCAACATGCTTACATCATGTGTTAGAACTTTCTTTTTAGCATCAAATAATATCCCATTATTTGTATATACAACATCTTACTGGAACAAATGATATTAAAAGTGGAATGTCATAAATTAAAACAATAAGTTCATTTCTCTAAACCTCAGTTTCTTCATGTATAAAATGAGGTCAATGAAAAGACTTACTTAATCGGATTGTAGGGAAGATTAGGTAAATATAAAAATATTAGCCCATATTGTATATATAAATTCTCTGTTCAACAAAAAGTTCCTATTAATAAGATTATTTTTGAAATTCTACATGTAAGAAAAATAAATTTTTCTATATGAAGACAAATGAACATGAATTTTCATGGTAGCATTATTTTATTTATTTATTTATTTATTTTTCTTGTTTCAGAACCTTTGTTTGTTTATTCAGTCATTTTTATGGCCAGCTCAGCCCACCCCGAGGGCAGGGCTGGCACAGCAGGTGGTGCCAGGGATCGAACCATGGTCCCTGAAGCCGCCCAAGCTTTCCCAAGCAGGTGCTTTAGACCACTGAGCCATCCCGCTGGACCCCATGGTAGCATTATTAATAAGAATCTATAACTAGAAATAGTCTAGATTATCTTCAATCAGTGATATACATTACACCATGGTGCACTACTCAGAAATAAGAAAAGCAATCTATTTATGTAAATAACATCTTGGTCCAATTATAAAGGAATTGTGCTAAATAGAAAAAGCTAATGCCAGCAGATGATAAGATGTATTATTTTATTTACATGGAATTTCCAGAAAGGCAAATCTTTAAATGCAGATTATTTCTTGCCCAGGGGATAGGGTAATAGTGGGGAGGGAGTAACTCTAAGAAATCAGAGGAGATTTTGCTGGACAGGTTCTAAAATTTGATTATGGTGAGAGTAGCATAGATAAAGACATTTACTAGAAATCATTTTACACTTAAAATACATAAATTTTTATATCTAAATTATGCCTTGAAAATTGTTTTGAAAAGATTTTATATGTAGAAATAGACAAATACAATTATATTCTGTTGGATTTTAAGAAACTTTAATCATGAAAAACATTGATTTTTCACTTACTGAAGGATGTGCTGCTATATATCCATGTGCGCTTTTATCTGAAAAGTGAGAATAAAGAGGTCACATTTGTATCATGTGGACTGTCTTATTTAGAGGCCTACTAACAAGCAAACACACTAGAAAAATAAGCAAGCCAAGACACTACATGTTCTGGACCAGGAACAAATTCTTTAATTTAGTATTAAATAGATATGACACATGACAGTTATTTTGTCTTAAAGTAGCTTGCACCATTCCATCCCCTAGTCATTGTACAAATAGTAATGAAATGAATCTCATCTAGATGGAGGAATGTGAAGATGACCCACTCCAGACTGATACCAGTCTATACATCTATAATACAGAATGTTTTCTCCCTTACTCAATACATTTCCCTGCCTTTCCTCCTTTCTATTATTTCTTTCTGCCTTCACTTCAGATTCTCCTCTTCTCCTATCCTCCCATACAGTCAGCTTCAAGAGTAGAGCATTCATAGAACAAAACAGTAAGTTTCGTTTAGCTCATACAGCACAACTCCTCAGATTCTGTTGAGCTTTAACACAGTTGCCACGAACTGAACCCTGCAAGTTAAGAGAACTTTACACATAAAAATAGAAGCTTTAAACAGTAGTGGTCACCCTTTGGTAAACTGAAGGGCATCAGTGGTTATACTGAAATTATTCTTTGAAAGCATTTTTGGTTCTGGTCACCTATGATTGTAATTTGAAGCACCGCTCCTGATTTCCTAATGTTAAGCTTGGTTTTATATGATAGCAAGTTCTCTACGACATTTTATTACACATGGAAGACTAGGATAAAATGTTTGCTTTGATGTTTTTCTTTTTTAGGTTTTCCACACAGGGCAATAGTTAATGTCATATCAAAAAGTTCCATTTGGCATCTGAATTTTCACATATCTTCAGTGTTGAGCTTTGATATTAGATATGGTCAAATGAGAAACATTTTGACTTCTAAGTATTTTTGTAACATTTTCAAAAAATATTAGACTTGGCCATACATAGAAGCCAATGTCAATAAGCTCTTTGTGGCTGGTGTTCTGATCATGATGTACCCTCTCTTTTTAGATATGAGGTAAATTGTTCTAGAGACACAGCATAGATCAAATTTTTCCAGATGAAAAGGTATTATTTGAGATATACTTTGGTAGCTTATAGTGCAAATTTAAATATCAAATTCTCAAATTATAAGTGCTGATTGAAGCTAGCTCTTTGGGTTCACTGAACAATTTTCTTATTTGGGCTTTAAAAACACCCAGTGAATATATGTATCTCTTGTGATCAATCCCAAGTTATAAATCAATTTTTCTTTTAATTATACTGTCCACATTTGAAGAAGATACTAAAACAGACTTCATATGTTCCACAAATATTTCATTTTAATCATGAGACTCTGAGAATAGAGTTAATTCTTTAATTTTATGGTTTAAAATTAATTTTATTGGTAGATATGGTATACATATAATGCAGCATTCATAACAGGGAATTTGTACTTGTGAATGATAGATCTTGATTCTTTTTTTTTCTTTTTGCCAATCCCTTCGTTTCTCTTCAGCCACCTTGGTCAACTCTTATTTATTTATTTATTTATTCATTCATTCATTTTACAGTACTGGGGATAGAACTCAGGAATGCGTCCTTGTGAGGCAGGTGCTTATGCTGCTGAGCTATCTCCCTGGCCTAACCCCTCCTTGTTTATAAAAGCTTTGTTTCCATTTTTGCTTTTTGATCTCTCTCTGTCTCTCTGTTTCTCGGTCTCTGTCTCTCTGTCTCTTTGTCTCTCTGTCTCTCTCTCTCTCTGTTTTTCATTCTGTCTGTTTCTCTTTGCTTTTTACCTCCTTCTAATTCTTCAGTTTTCAATACTCTAAAATTTCTCTTACCTCCTGATGTAAAGCTCATGTATTTCTGGTTGTTGACTGTTTCTTTGGAATCATAGAATTTGAGAACATCTAAAACAGCTTGTGGGTTCTTCTTCTGTTCTAGTTTTGTGATGTTGGATGTTTGGAGTAACCGTGCCCACTGTTCAGGAATTCCCTGTAGACAACCAAAGGGAAAGAAAGGCAGCTCAGAAGGTGATGCAGCAGCACGTTCATATTCCAGTAAAGTTCTTCACCAAGAAGCCCATGCTACCTGTAGGATTACACTTGGGAAACTGAAGTTACATTCTAGATTTAACGTTAGTAACTTAATAGTGCAATCATTCTCTTCTCTAATTAAAACACATAGGTAAAACTAGGATCCAACTTAAAAAGGGTGGGTGGGAGTATGACTGTGATTGAAAAAAAAGCGCATGAAAATCACCTCCATATTGACTCTGCTCATCCATGAAATGATGTTTACAGCTTAGCTTATTATTTTCTGGCGACTCAGGGCAGACATAGCAAGACTTCTCTAAATTTGCGCACAGCTTAGTATTGTGCAGATCAATGGGTTTTCTATGATGAATGGCAAGCTATTTCTGGGCATGTTGTAATCAGAATATATTTTAGAATAAAAGGAAAGCCTCACCCTTGGTCAGTTTATATTTTATCATTACAAAATGTGATTTTTGGGTCTATACCTTTAACATAAAGCCAAATTGTGAGGAGACAAAAACCGAATTGTGGAGGAGCAATAACCACTGAGATACTAAATACTAACATTAATGCTGCTTTCGGGATTTCCACCGCAGCTTTCTCCCAGGCTTGCCCTCCTCTGCTCCTCTATCCCTTCCTCCCCACTTCATTTATTGGTCATGTAGAATCTGGGGACACGAGAACCATGCCAAAGCCTTGTGAAAATTTACAAAAATTTGAAGCATTTAGAGAGGAAGGTGTACTTGACAATCTAACCAAGGAGAATTGCAAAAATTAAAAGGTTAGTTTTGCATTGAGTATTCAACATTGTTTCCTACACGTTCAACCTACAGGCGTCCCCATTTCAAAATTATACAAGCTCCAAGAATTACTTGGAGAGAGAAGCAGACACACTATTCCTGAAGTGCATCCAGATATGAAGTCTCGGCAAATCAATGTGTGACGTGGGCCTCCAGAGTTGGGGAATGACAACAAAAAAGTGAGATAAGCCAAGCAACAACTCTACTGCACACACATGAACCTGCTGCTGCAGTGCTATGACATCTCAAAGAAGCACTTTGATGCAAGCTTCTTTTGGGCCTGTGACGCACCTCTGGGAGCTTCCCTGGGCACATCTGTGAGCCATAGAGATCTGGCTGTAATGGACGTAAATAAAGAAAGAAAAGAAAGTTAAAACAGAATGTGGGACAACTTAGAAGGTGGGAGGAGATGAAACCAATGGGTCTGGATGGGGGGAATCCCTTTTCAAGTGGGGCAGTTATGAAAATAGGGAGGTATTAACTAAACCAGGGACTGCACTCTATAGGACAAAAGATTTAAGAGAACAGAGAAAATGGCAATGTTCTTAAGTTTGGATGTACAATTCCTCTTTTGCCCAGATGGCTCTTCCATAAATAGGCAATAGTAAGAATTACCATTAAATGACTGGAAAACTTACTAAAAGGAGAAACATGAATTTGGAGGGTAAAAGGATGGCATCTTGAAAAGCTTTGACAATAATTTGTAAGTTGTTTTTATAACTGGGTGATCACAGGTAGCCAATGGCCATGTGATGAACTTACAAATTTCAGTTCCCAATTCTCGTTAACCAATTTCAATTTCATGGTGGAAGAAGCTTTTGGCTAGAACTCAAAGGACAGCTACTCAAAGGCAATGTTGAATTTTGTCATCGTTAATATGATTTTTCTCCATTTTATAGCTAAAGTGATGGCTGGCTTAGAGAAATCTAGAAAAAGGACATTCTTACACAGCCAGCTTCTATGTTTAAATTTCTTATCCAGTTAGATGAGGGAAAGGGAAGCCACTTTTTAAAAATATATATGTATAATTTCCATTTTAATGCTACAGTACCAAACTCCCAATTGCCACAAAATATAGTCAGATATAAAGTAAAAGTTTTGTCTAATTAAGGATATATCAAATCCTACAGAAACATGCTTTGACCCATCTGGTTTGATTTGGGATATAGGTCCTTGATTCCTGGTATCTGCGGTTATTCCAAGCACAGTAAAAGAACATATTTACATGCATTCAGCACGCAGTTTGATGCTAAAATCTTAAGCCAAAAATTGGAACTCAAGAGCCCATGCATGATACTAGTTCTGATTCTAAGTGCAATAGCATTTTGTTAATACTGTACTAGGCAAAGGAATTATTAAGTGTTACAAATCCAGGTATGCATTACACATGACCACCAAAGCAGACTTCACTGGCATGATCATTACCATAATCATCTGAATATTTGAAGTTATTATATATCCCAATAGCACTTCAAAACTTTTATGATAAACTTTTGCTTGGGCTATATTACTAGACAGCAGCAAAAAACAAAAAAACAAAAACAAACAAACAAACAAACAAACAAAAAAACTCCAAAAAACAAATGCTGTCAATTGTAGAAGATCCTCCAGACAAGTGTACTTAGCACATGACTACACTGATTACATAATTATTTTTTCTAAGTTGAGACAAACCAGCTTACCAATGAAACCTGACACTCATATTTCAGTGTATGCCACAGAGGCACATAATCAGAAAGCCATCTCATGATTCCATATTGATACAGCAATCCCCCAAATTAGACAGCTAATAGAGACCTGAGAGTGTAGCATGAGAAGCAGGAGCACATCTCCTTGCCTGACTATGTATAGGATGACAAGTATATGCACATCAAGCTGGAGACTATCCAGTGTAGTCCAAGAGAATGGCAGCATGATATAACAGGCCAAGCATTTATCGTATCACAAGAAATGGTAACTTGTGTTACTCATACCATTTTTCCCTCTGATTGACTTGAAGCGACCGTCACAGGTCTAGAGGTCTGGAAAGGGGAATTCTAAAGTATTTGGGACAAAAATGGCAATGTAAAGGATAAGGACTTATAATCATTTCATACTGAAAATCTCACTTCCCACTGTAATTTTAGCCTTAAGGTCTAAGTATATGACCAAGAATACAAAGTTATATGGGCAATCAGCCACAGAGTAATCCCCAAACAAGCTTCCAAAATTAAGGATAATAGAACTTTCTAAGGCAAATGGTTAAGGCAATTTAACAAATTGCTCAAATTTCAACCTCAACTTTCACAATAATCAAATTTGGTAACATTCCCCCAACATGCAATGACTTAATGATACTGCAGCAATTAGGACATCTTTAAATCCTATAAGCAAAATGATTTTTAAAAAGTTTATTATTATTTGGTATTTTTAAAGGAAAGCATAATATCATAGTAAATGTAAATCTTGGGATATGATTGTAAAAAGGCAGAATTTGACTTCTTTAAAAATAATGTGTTAGCCGGGCGTGGTGGCGCACGCCTGTAATCCCAGCACTCGGGAGGCTGAGGCAGGAGGATCGCTCTGAGTTCGAGACCAGCCTGGGCTACAAAAGTGAGCTCAAGGCCAACCTGAACTGCATAGTGAGACCCTGTCTCAAAAAGACAAAAAAAAAAAAAAAATAATGTGTTGACAAATAGCTACAGGCAATATCAAGATGGCAAGGAAAGCACTTCAGATTTCTAAAGTTAGCTTTCAGCTATCTACCCATCTATCTATGTATCTTAAATTTATATTAATGGATTAAGTCTAAACATCTACTTTACTTTGTATTGATTTGGGGTGAGGCTTATTTGGTTTGGTCGGAATGTATCACATTGAATTTTTCATGACTGGAAAGACTGCCAAACACATAGTCTTACTCCATCCGTCTCTGATTGATTCACTGGATTCTAAGAAACAACAGAGTGAAATGACCAGTATTATAGTCAGCAAGATGGTGATGATTCATGTTCCTTCATTTCCATTCAGAACTCAGGAAGAACAAAAAATGAATCAGAGGGAGACTGAATCAAAAGATGTCAGTAAGTTGGAAAATGTGGAAAAACTGAAACATTGAAAAAAAAGTGAAATATCACATGATATAACAGAGATGGTTTTCAGGTCAGAAATCAAAAAGGAAGAAATAGCAAAGTGAAAGTGTAGAATGACAAAAATAATTCATGAGACATTTCAACAAAAGTGAAGCACAAGTGACAAAAGGTCAAAACTGGTAACACGAAGTTCTTAAAAATAAAAAGATAAAAGTTATTAGATAAAACTCCTATAAAATTTAAAGGGCCCTCTTGCTTCAAATTTCAGAAAAAGTTATAAATCTCTTTATCATATTTAAAATATATAAATTTTCACGTTGTAAAAATTATGGTTATCTAGTGGAGATGATTTTGGTAGTGTTGTGAGCAGTGTTCGAGCTTTCAGGCGGAGCTCAGGGAACACTGCGACAATATCACAAGGCTGTGCTCAAACTCAAGAGCATTTGAACAATCTCTCCAACTCTGATGATCAAATTTGATAAATATGATCTCAGTTTTACAGTGCATTCTTGGCATTTTCTTCTGTGCGCTACAGAGAATGCCGAAATGATCTACTCGCACAACTTGAGGAGGACCAGCTATTTAATTGTTTCCATTTTATTCTTATTGCTTACTTCCACAATTAAACAAATAAGATAATTTGGCTGTCAGTGTAGCTATATGCTTTACTTCTTCAAATGAAACTGATTTGTTCTTTCTTTTTTCTACTTAATCATAAGACACAGTCTGCTCACCAACCATCTTGTTTGGCGGCAGAAAGTATATTTAATATCTATATTTATCTCAGGTTTAAAAAGGCAGGAATTGATGTTGGTCCTATCAAAGATTTTTTGTTTGGATTTATTAAAAAATACTGACTATTTCAGAATATAAATATTAATTGAGCTCCTTAATAGCATACAAAAATGGTTGAAAATCCCAAGCACATATACCTTGTACCATGTTTTCCCTTTCCCATATTTTTTAAGAAGTGTCTATTTTTAATTTTAATTTTTAATTTTTTAGGGAAGGTTCAACAGGGTGTTTAGGGTCTCACTGCTAGATTAGACTGACAGTGATCTGCCTGTTTTAGGTCTCCCAAAAGCTGTGATTACAGGTGTGTGCCACCATGTCCAGGCTCAGTTGCAGTCTCAGTGCACTCCATGGGCGAGGCCGGCACAGTAGGCTTGGGGACTGAACCCCCAGCCCTTGTGCCTGTGTGCAGGCACTTTAATCTGCTGAGTTTTTTCTTTTACTGGTCTAAAAGTGTCCATTTTAAAAATAAATAGTATGAAATGGCATCCTGTGTCTGAGATCATGTGTTATTTGAGCACTACAAATATTCAAAGAGTGCCCTGACCTGTAGCAAAAATTCTTATTGGTATTTTTTTATGAATCATGCACATTATGTGTGTATCTGCATAGTAAGCAATAGGACATACTTGATGTACCCATCAGTATGTCTTCCAGAAATGTAGCACTGTTTTGCATGTCTAAAAAATACACTTACAAAAATCTGAAAAAAAAAATCTGTGTTTTTTAAATCACATGCTAGATCGGACCAATTTTGCAGAGATATTTGATTAATATCATTAGATGATCTAAGTAATTCAGGCCCCACTGTAAAACCTGAATTTCTCAGATAGATTGTCTTCACTGGCCAATTTGAGGATGACTCTCCAGTCGACTTCTCATGATAAATAGGCGTGGGTAGGGTTTCCTCACCAGAACTATATTTTCTTTGCTAGGTAAATTCATTCAGTGAAATGAAGAGTATACAGTAATTAGAAAATTTTGTTAAGATAGGCAAAATAATTTCCAATGCTGTTGTCATCTTCTGTTTACATCTATGACTGTCTAAGCAGAGACAATTTTGCTTGTAATCATCAAAAAAATTGCTTGTGACATGTGGGGACATGGTCATTCTTGCTGGAAATCTGTTTTGACAAATGAATTCTAATGCCTTACAGAATGAACATAGGAGCTTACTTACAGTGAATTCCCCGGTGACTGCATCAAACCCCACATGAATGGTATGCTCAAAGTCTGAAGGAAGAGAGATCTCTGGGCGTTCTTTCTCTTTCTTCTTATTGGCTAAAGGCAAAATGTTAACATGTATTTATTGGGTATATAGCTTTCCTCCCATAAGTTGTACAAGTAGGTTCGTCAAAATAATTATAAAGTTGAAAGGAAATAAAGTCCAACAAAATTTTAGCAATTTTTAACTCCAGAAAATTCAATTTTATTTGAAGTAATGGCTGAAAGTTTGATGAAAAGGATTGCATCAAAATTATGTAAAAATTTCCAAAATACAGTTCAAATAAAACCCTCATCACACTGAATTGCAACCTTTACAACTGTAGCAATGTAATTAATCAAAAAGTATCTGAGTACATTATATATATATATATATATATATATATATATATATATATATATATTAGAGGAAAGAAAGCTCCTGTCTGAGAGAGTAGGAGGGGAGTTCTGAGTGGGTGGTTCTCCTGAGTACATTGTTTTTAATTGCCATTTATGGGTCAAAAATTTTTCTTTCCTATCATTTCTTTTTTTACACTCAAGCCAAGCTAAGGCTTAGTATTAGAAAGAAAGAACCTGTAAGAAAACGTATCTCAGTTATCTATAAACATGTTAGGAATGTTTCCATGTCAATGGCATGTGAATGTCAAGAAGTTGCAACTTTCTAGCTGGGCATGGTGGTACACTCATGTAATTTTAGCACTTGGGAGGCTCAGGCAGAAGAATCACTATGAATTTGAGATCAGCCGGGGCTACACAGCAAGAACCTGTCTCAAAAAATAAATAAATAAATAAATAAATAAATAAATAAAGGCTGGGGATGCAGCTCAGTGCAAAGGCTCTAGGTTCAATACCCAATGCTCAAAGACACAAAAAAGTTGAAACCTTGGTTTACATGTTTACAACATAAAGTGCATCCTGCTCTTCTTTTTAAGAAAGACTGTATTATAAATCCGTGATGTTAATTATCTATGTCTTTAAAACTCTGTATTAATTTTCTGCCTAGCACATTGCTGATAAAAACTATAGATCTGTGCTTTTTACAGAATTAATTTTATTAGTTTTAGATACCTGAAATAATTTTTTGGTTTAATCTAAGTTTATAGCAATCCTTATGTTCTGTTACACTAGCAATTTGAAATTCTATCAAGTAACGGATTTTTCATAGTGGCATAATTATGAATGAACATTTTGCTAATTAATAAGTCTAAAGCCTGTAAAGTTACAATCAGTAAAGAAATTAAGTTAGGAACTATAATGAAATTAAGATAACTGGAAAGAGTTATCAGGAGCAAAGTACTGTGGAAATACTTCAAAACGAAATCTGGTACCTTCTATAAAAGACATATCAACATATTTGAGCATGTCCCTTTGATAAGATTGCATTGCACTGTGAAAAATTAATACACACATTTCTAATACAAGGTAGGTCAGCATGGACCAAGATTATTCATATGAAATTAGATGCCTTCTTTGGTCTGAGTTACACATAACATGGAATTACTCTCATACAGATTATATATTTTATAGATGACCCTTGAAAATTTTTAAATCAAATCTTTTCATATTTAAATGTAACTCCTGTGGCTTCTTTGCTCTTTGCGCTGTCTCCTATTGGGCACATCTGCTTGAGGACAGGGAAAAGGGACAAGAAATGTGGAAATTCAAGTATCGATGGGGACTTCATGCGAGCAGAAGAGAAAGGCTGGGGTAGAGGGACAAAAGTCACTGAAAGCCCTCACCGAGCTGTGGGATATATTTTTTAAAGTTCCTCTATTCCATCTACTTTAGTACAGTGCTGATTCTGATTTTATACTGAGCCTCCCTTATTGATAATTTTCCTAACAGACAATATAGAGCACTCTACAGTTGCGCCTAATTCTTTACTTGTTTACTGCATATATCATTTATACTTGTTTAACCATCATTTCTGCTCAATTAGAAAAGGAAAAGAACCAGCTTTCTATGTTATCACTCCACTGAAAAATGCCTTACTAACTTCCGTAATCTTTGTTTTATTTTCTCCACTTTCGTATCCATGTTAGAAACAGCTAACTTTCTATTTTCAGGAACATGTCTAAGTTCCATTTTCGCCTAAGCAACTAGTTATTCTTCTGCCATTCCTAGTGCCAGTCTGCATCTATGTATAATCCGTCCTCTACACTCTTTCCTTGCATGTTGAATATACGCCCAGATATTAACTTGTGTTAGGTGATTCTTTCATCTGTGGTTGGCAGGGGTGGATTCAGATACTGTGGGACCATGCATGATATGTAATTTGTGAGGAACCTCCATTTATATAAAAATATAAAATTGCTAGGGGCCTTTCTAGGGCTTCTGAACAGTCTCTAGCAAGTGAGTAATTCTAACAAAGCATCTTCCTTGGCTTTTGAAAAATTAAATTTATTGGTACAAGATAGCTATACATGATGATCATATTCATTATGGGGAATCTGTACCTATATATGATAGATTTCACATCCTCTTTTTTTTTTTCAATCCTGTTCTTCAACTTTAAGGCCTCTTTCCCTTCTAATTTATAAAGTTTTACTTTCATTTTATTCTTTTTTGTTTTTGTTTTTTGTTCCCCTTCATTACATTACCCCATTCACTCTCCTTTTGTTTTTCTTTTCTTTTCTTCTTTCTTTCTTTCTTTCTTTCTTTCTTTCTTTCTTTCTTCTTTCTTTCTTTTTTTCTTTTTGATTTTCGAGAAGGATCAACAGGGTGTTCATGGTCTCAGTACTAGATTGGTCTCATAGTGATCCATCTGTTTACAGCCTCCCAAGAGCTGGGATTATAGGTGCATGCCCCCACGCCGAGTCTCAATTGCCATCTCAGCATACCCCAGGGGCGGGGCTGGCATGGCAGGCCCAGGGAACGAATCCTTGGCCCCTGCATTTGCTTGCAGGAGCTTTAATTTGCTGAGCTATTTGGCCAGCCCTCCCAGTACCCCACATTAGTTCTTTTTTGTCCTTTTAATCAAGTTCTTATTTTGTTTTATTTATTTTATATTTTTGAAAGTATTGGGGATTGCAATCAGGCCCTTGCACTTGCCAGGCAAGCACTTAGTTTATTGAGCTACCTCCCCAGGCCTAAGTTTTTTTATTTTAAATACCTATTGTACATTTGGTCTATTCGTAGTTATTTGTAGTCTTTTCGAGTTCACAGTGAACTGTGAAGAAATTTGTGAAACTACTGCTAATAAAAGTGTAACAGACACATGCACACAATTCTCTGTATACTTTCATTTTTTTATTATTTGTATTCTTGTTTCAGAACCTTTGTTTATTCACTCATTTTTATGGCTGTCTCAGCCCACCCCAAGGTCAGGGATGGCGCAGCATGTGGTGCCGGGGATCGAACCGCAGTCCCTGAAGCAGCCCAAGCTTCCCCAAGCAGGGGCTTTAGACCACTGAGCCATCCCGCTGGGCCCCTGTATACTTTCATTTTTATCTTTATTTTTTTTAACTTTCACAGGTTCCTAATTCTCCTGGACTCCCTTATCACCCTTACCTAAATCAATACCTCTGTACCTTACATGAGTATGTATTCTTGCCTTCTACTGCCAAAAAATAAACACTTCTAACATAATAGTATTGCCTGTACATTTGTAATTTGTGACTTAAATGTAAATACTCTACAAGGGCTGAGTTAAACACAGAATTGGCTTAATGGTATTTCACTAGAAGGATACCAGACTTCCAGGGTTACCAAGCCAGTCATATCATTATCTGTATTGAAGACTAAGTGTGACAGGCAAGAAAATCCAAACATGCTCCCTTGTAGTGTTCCCTATTTCAGTAAAATGACACCGCTAATTTAGAGGAGTAAAGTCTTGGTCTCGTCCTCCTTTGGGTGATTCTAAGCAATGAATTGATTATGATACCCATGTCCAATGTATACTTAATATATATATATATATATATATATATATATATATATAGTAAAGTTCAAAATGGATACTTATGATGACTGAGTCATTTTAAAATATGCAACCCAAGTCTTAATGTTTTCATCTTTTGGGCACCCTTACCTTCCTGGATGCCATAAGCACATACATACTCTGACTACAGTGTAATTAAGAATGACTCAGAGGCCAAAACCAAAGACCTGGGAGTCATTTGATTTATTTCTACGTTAAAGAGTCACTAACTTGGTCTTTAACTCCTAAACTTGCATTAAAGCCATAAAACTGTGAACAACATTTAGTTTTCAGATCTGCTTGGTACAGCTGAGTTTTGACGTTAACTCTAGCCATCAAATAACATCTTCAGAGATTCTCACTAGTTTTCTTTATTTCGCTGTATTGTATGCAAAGAAACACCCCTCTAGTCATTTTTCATCTGCTTTGTACATTATCTCCACATTCTTCATTGCTTCCTCCTTAATGCCCAGAACTTGTCCCACTAAGAACAAATTCCCGTATACCTTTAATCTTTTCATCAAATGGTCTCTTCACTCTTGTGGAAAAGTCAATTATGAAGCTGGATTTGGGCCTTAAAAACTTACCCTGCCACCTCTTATAACTATTCTACAAAAACCTAACAAGTGAATTCAAGCATGAAGTTTCATTTCTGTGCTGAGGTTTCTAAGAGTTACTAGGGAGAAAAAAATCTCACAGCCATATACAGTGGAACTTGTTATTAAGTTTTCAGATCTTAGTTGGATCTCTAATGGTTCAATATTTTCCTTGTCCATTGGCAACTTCCCTTCCCAATCCTCTAAGGAAATATGCTAGAACTTAACCACTTTCCAAAATTTGTGCTTAATTCTACTCTTCATTACTTTTAGCTTATTGATCTTCCTTCTACTTCATTGAGGAAAATGGCAACTATCTGTTGGAAACTCATCAACTTCATTGGCTCTCCCTCCCTTAGGCCTCTATGGCCATGGAACAATAGCACCTTCTTTCTGTGCGTCCCATTTGCAGCATCTCTCCTAACTTATGTGCATTTCTCTCCTGGTGCTCTGTGCCTCAGTCTCTCTTGCTTCTTCAGTGGTCTAAGTCCTTCCATTACGTGCTATTTCTCCTTGTTTCTTCAGTCTCTCAATTTCTACTGGAGCCTTCCCTTAGTCTTAAACAATACAATTAACTACTTGCTGTTAAAGTTTAAAACCTTTAGGCTCCTTCAGGTCATTCTCTAGGTGATACGGTTTCTGAACCGCTCTTTGATTAGCTTTCAAAAAGCAATTTCAAGGGATAAAGATCACAGGGAAGCCAGTGACAGTGAAGTGCAGCGTTCAAATACCTGGAGCTGAGACACCTAGAAGACAATAATATGCTGGTGCAGAGAAGAAAAGAAATAGATCTTTGGGAATTTTGTAGGAATTGACATGAGGACTGCAACTGTGGAAAAGCAGGAGAGATGGAGCACAGTGCACAAAAAGGAATGAAGGGCGTCTGGATGACTCATTCTGGCTCACAGGTAGTATATATCCACTGACAAAAAAAGTCTGAATAGGGACTAGCACTGCACAGAGCAACAACACTGCCCCCAAGTGAATTCTGTGGGTATTGTAAGCTGCAAAAACAGCATGGCCTTTTACTCTGGAAATGATTTCTTCCACAAGGCAGGCTGGAGTTAGAGAGGAATTCCATTAAGTGTTCCCCACACTGTACTTCATTGTTTATTCAGCAGCTAGTCTGAGAAGGTTTTAAGTGAGCCCACAGAGTAACCACAGAGCAGTTGTACTACAGGGTTTCTAGTGCTGGCTGTCACAGTGACTGGGTGGGAGATGGTAACAGGAGATAGTCATAGAAAGAGTGCTGACTGAACATAAATCTCCTCACAAATTTGAGCTCAGGCTTGGAGGGATGCAGGAATCCTACTCTCCATAGTGAGAAGCCTGGTGGGGTAAGTGTGTGTGTATGTGGCTTTCAGAGGAGACTGTGTCCTAAAGCGCTAGCATTGCGTCTATCCCATAGGTTTACCACCTGCTCAGCCCTGCTATCTACATGAGCACTGAATTCGGTAGTCAACTTGCTTTCTTAGTCTACAAAGGTGAGCAAGGACACATGTCAGCTTGGATAGTTGCCACAGCCTAGCGTATTCAGGAAAGGAGCCTCTGGATTGGAGGTGAGAGGACTTTGTAAACACGCAGGCAACAAAGTTAGGCAGAGAAAACTATGACATGCAAAGTACGGAAAGACATGGAAGGTGAGATTTGACAGAGTGACTATGACTATAGGGTAGACATCTTGTCAGATCAAACCTGGAGGGAAAGACTGAGCAAGATCAGCACTTGCACCAAGAATGTGAGTGTGGAAACAAAAAAGGTCTTGATAATGATTAACTATTCATTCTCTGTGTTTGCTGGATTCCAAGACTATAGAACGTGGAGAGGTACTATTCATTAAAAAATAGAGAAGATATATATATCTACATCTATATTCTATGTATATATTCATTAGTTTTCCACTGGTTCATTAGGGTTTGTGTTCTTTTTCCCTTTTTTCTTTCTTTTAATTTTATTTCTCTTTTTCAGTCAGTTTACTCTTTTCTGTTGCTTTTTGTTTTTGTTGATTTGAGAAATGGTTTTGATATGCAGTTCAGACTATGCTTGAACACACTTTGTAGCCTATACTGGCCTCAAAATCACAGCACTCATCCTGCCTCAGCCTTCTGAGTGCTGACATTACAGGCATATACCACTAAGCTTGCCTCTGCTTTTCTGTTATATTTATCTAATTATATTAATTTCCTTTAACTTCTTAATAGGATCTTTTATCTCATTTTTCTTCCTCTTTCTTATTTTTCTTTTTTTTTTGTTTTTTCAAACTTTACTTCTTTAATTCTGTAGATTACCCAATTCTCTATCACAAGTACAACCATTATTATTTTTTTTAAAGTTAACAGTATACTTTTACTGTGCAATTCTTTTCTATTATTAGTGGAAACACGGATATTGGATTTAGTACATATCTACTGTATATCAGTGTTTGGTTTGATTTGGTGTTTTTACTATAATTACACATACTTCTGTAGTTAAGAAGCTGGTTCTTATAAAAACATCAGCGTAGTTTGTCTTTCACTCTATTAGTATTCCTGATTTTTTTTTATATTGTCATGGTGGCAAATTTGTTCCTATTGAATGGTTTTCTCTTAGAGCCAGTATAAGGATTGCTTTTGTGCCATTAGCTATACTGCAATCCATTCCTAGAAAACTGTACTGGGTCAAATACATTGCAAACTACTCTATCAAATCACAGAAGAATAATGTACCTTGGGACATGAGGTAAGGGGATGTTGTTGGCCATGACTGGAGTGAACCAAAAATAGCAGCCATTTATGAAGGAAACCTCTATGCTAGCAAGATACACTCACCAAATATGTCACCCCCAAAACTCAGAATAAAAAAGAAACTTAAAAAAATACAATAATAAAACGTCTCCAAAAGATCCTCACTGCTCCCAAAGCTCCTTTATGGGGAGGAAAAGAAAAGTCATACTGCTGAATTATTTGAAATAGTTAAAATGAGGCAGAAAATTTAGATCAATATAGTTCTTAAGGGCCGGGCGTGGTGCTGCACGCCTGTAATCCCAGCACTCGGGAGGCTGAGGCAGGAGTATCAGTGTGAGTTCGAGACCAGCCTGGGCTACAAAAGTGAGTTCAAGGCCAGCCTGAGCTGTATAGCGAGACCCTGTCTCAAAAAGATAAAAAATATATGGTACTTAAAAGGTTCACAGAAGGGGCTGGGGAGATAGCTCCGAGGCACAAGTGCCTGCTGGGCAAGTGAAAAGTCGTGAGTTTGAACCATGGTCCCCCCCCCCAAAAAAAAAAAGGTTCACGGAAAATAGAACTAAACAGATAACACACTGTATAAAACAATTGTCAGTGTGCTTACAGACAAAACTACAAAAACCTAGCTAAGCTAAACAACATAGTACAAATCATTAAGTTCTGGTTTAGCAAAAGGTCAGGAGTGAATTTCAAAGATATCAAAAAGAAGTTCAGGGGTCTACAAATTCTACTGAAGGTATGGACAACAAAACTGGCCATTCTGAGGCTAGAATCAGAATTAGGAGAGGGTTGATGCAGTGATCATATACTTAGAAGTAACTTAGAAAAACAAGATAGTAAGAAAAAAGGCTCAGATAGCTGTGAAATGGCACAATGACTATTGAAAAATGAAGTGGAAGGAGTAAAACATCAGAAGACACACAAATGGCATAAATAAGTTGCTTACAGAAATAGCAGCACTAACCTTTCCAGATATGGGGAAAGAATTGACATTAAGATAAGTAAAGCATTGAAAACATCACACAACCATGACCAGAAAAGAAGCACCCCATGACACACATAGTCAAAATCCCAAAAACTGGACACAAAGAAACACTCTTTAAAAATATTAGAGTCAACCAATATATTACTTAGAAAGATAAATCCATTAAAGTTACAGTAGTCTTGTCAGAACAAGCTTTACATGGAAAAAGAGTTTGGAATGAAGGACTTGAAGCACTGAAAGAATACAATTTGCAGCTGAGTCTGATATATCCATTACAACTATCATAATTGATAAAGAAATGAGATCTCTCCGTGATAAAAGGATGTTAAGATATCCATACGTAATCAGCATTCCAAAAGTTCCCCAAAATAGCCTTAAAAGAGATTATGAAAGCAACAATTCCCAAAACGTCTAACAGAATGAATACATCTGGCAGGGTGAGGAATTAAGCAGGTGGCAGATTTGGTTCACCAATCGAAAAGCAACTTCAAGATGGGACTAAGTCAATAGATTTCAGTAAGAACTTTCGGTATTGGTGGTCTCGATTCTTCAGTCAAAAATCAGATTGGCAAAATGGGTCGAACACACACACAGTATGATATATGCAAAAGACATTGATAATATAAAAGAAAATGTACAGACTAAGATCAGAAAATGGAAAATCATATTCCATGCAATTGGGACCCCCAAAATTTGCAGGACTAGTTATACTATTTTGAGATAAAATGAAGTTAATCCAAAATTGATCAGAAGAACCAAAGAAGAGTGGAAGAAGTCATCAGGAAGAGACAACAATTATAAAACATGTATACCCTGAACACTGTTGTGTACAATATTATTAAACAAGCACTAGTGGATGTAAAATATTAGATAAGCTGAAATACAATTATACTTATTGTCTGAAATACTTCACTGTCACAAATAAGTCAGCTAGATATAAAAATCAATGAAGAAATATCTGAGTTAAAGCAAAACTTCAAACAAAAAGACTTAATAGATATCTCCAGAATGTTCCACCCAACAACAACAGAACACTCATTTTTCTTAGGATCATATGCCACTTTTGCCAAAATAGAACACATACTAGCTGTTATGTTTTATATCTAGTTGTCCTCCAAAGCCTCATGTAAATCATGGAGCTGTCAAGTGCTTACCATGGGGGATGGGGCCAGAGGACCAGGGTGGGACTTGAGGGGTGGGGCCAGTGAGGTGTGAAGTGTTAAACTGACAGCATGCCCCTCCCCCACAACCCCCTCTTACCCCCAGGCCAGGTGGCCTTTCTTGGAAGCATGGAGCAGATCATCCTGGGCCTGGAGGCGCAGTGTCTCAAGGTCTTGCTTTGTAATTCAGGCTGCTTTAAACTATGGAACCTCCAGGAACTGTGAGTTAAATAAAGCTTCCCTTCCCTAAGCTTTCAAGTCATGTATTTGTCCCAGCAAGGACAGAAGAGTAACTAAATATACAGAAACTGAAATTATCTCAAGCATATTATCAGATTGTAGGGTGACAAAACTAGAAAACAGTGGCAAAATAATTATGCAAATACCTGGAAATGAAACAATGTACTCTTAAATAATCAATGAGTCATTGAAGAAAACATGGGAAAATAGTTGCAATAATGAAACAATAATGACAGTAAAACACACTAGAACTGATAGAACACAATGAAAGTAGGACTAAGATGGAAGCTTATATCCATGAATACCCATGTCAGAAAAAGTGAGCAACTGTCCATAAATCTGGGATACGTGGAACTAAACATAATGGAATAGGGCATGAAAACAAATATTTGGGGATTTCTGGGCCATATAGCCTTTGTTATGCTACTCAGTTCTGCCTATGCAGCACAAAATCCATATCTAAACAAATGAATATAGCTGTATTCTAATAAAATGTATTTACAAAAATGCTCAGTTGGATTTGCCCCAAGGGTCACAGTGTGCCAAATGCTGTACTAGAGTATAGGGAAAATAAATGTAGCTTCTTGTTCTACAATGATAAAAAAAAGAAAAACTGAGCAAAAATATATAACCTAATGATTATATATGATCCTAGAAAATCAAGACCAATTCAAGTATACAAACAGTGCAAGAAAATAATGAAAAACACCAGAGATTAAGAAAACTCAGACAAAAACAATAGTACAAAAGTTCAGTATATTGAACAACTGTTTCTTGAATGAACAAAATAGACAAACCCATAAATGATCTTACAACAAATACTCATATCAATGCAATTAGAAATTGAAAAGTTGAAATCATGATGGACACCACCGGAATCTAGAATGTTATTAGTAATTACTTTGAAAACTTGCACTTTAGTAACTTGGAGAGCCCAAAAGGTATGGATAAATTCCTAGATAAATATGAATTGCCAGTACTGACACAAGAAGACCTAAGAACTATGAAGAATACAATGACATATAATGAAATTGGAGAATGATAAAAACCCTTCCAGCTAAGGACCCAGTGAAAGCACAACTGAATTTTTGAAGAACTTCAGGGAAGATCTAATGCCAATATATCTCATACTGTTTAATGAAATTGAAAGTCAAGGAGTACTCCCAGTGTTATTCTTGGAAGCTATTATTACCTTGATTGTAAAACCAGACAAAGTCCTCCCCAAAAAGAGAACTACAAGTCAGTGTCTTTAATGACCATATATTAAAAAATCTATCAACAAGATACTGGAAAAAATGCAATAGATCTTTAGAAAGCTTATATAGCATGACCAAGTAGTGTTCACCCCAGGAATGCAAGGAATGATTTGACATACCCAAATAAAAAAGAATTATTTAACATAAGCATAAGCAAAATGAAAAATCATATCATCCTCTGAACAGATGTACAAAATGGTTTTAACAAAACCGAATAACCTTTCATGATAAAAATTCAGAAGAAAAATAGGTATAAAAGTACCTTATCTCATCTTGATAAAAGCCACTTCTTACAAACCAAGAGCCAGCATCATATTAAATAAGGTGAAGCTGAAAG
This sequence comes from Myocastor coypus, assembly GCA_004027025.1. NCBI lineage: Eukaryota > Metazoa > Chordata > Mammalia > Rodentia > Myocastoridae > Myocastor > Myocastor coypus. The sequence goes on from PVJA010025974.1 coordinate 24,737, forward strand.
CCTTCCCTCTAAAACCAGGAATAACACTAGGATGTTCACTGTCACTAATCCTAAACAATAATGTAAGAGAAAGAATAAAATAAATACACACAGGAAAGGAAGAAGTTAAATTATCATTATCCACAAATGACTTAATATTTTTCATGGAACACCCAAAAAATTCAATCAAATTACCCGTAGAATTAATAATCAAATTCAGCAATGTAACAGGATACAAACACACAAAAATCAATAACATTCTAGTATACCAATAAAAATGAAACAGAAAATATAAAACTTTTCACAATGAATCATAAAAAGTGAAATTCTTAGTAATTGACCTAAGCAAGGAAAAGTACTCAACAATGTCAAATACCTCTACAATGCAAAATGTTTCTTTTGAAGGACACTAAAGAAAATATCAGAAAATGCAAATATTATGACTTCTTCCTGAATAGGCAGAACCAATATTGTCAAAATAGACAGAACTCCAAAACTGATGTACAGATTCAATGCAACCTTAATCAAAATATCAAAACTGTGGATCACAGAATTAGAGAATACAGTATTCAGATTCGTATTCAACCAGAAGAGACACAGGCAAGCAAAAACAATCCTGAAGAAGAGGACCATAACAGGAGGCATCATAATTCCTGACTTCAAGATATAGTACAAAACGACAGTGAGAAAAACATTATTATAGTGGCACAAAACCAGACATACAGGTCAAAGAAATACAATGGATGATGCAGAAGCAACTTCAGGCATGTTCAGCCATCTGGTCTTTGGCAAATGAAGCCAACAATGTATTCTGGAGGACAGCTCCTCTTTGACAAATGGTGCCGGGAAAACTAGTTATACACATGCAGAAGACTATATCTAGGGGCCGGCCAAATAGCTCAGCAGATTAAAGCTCCTGCAAGCAGGTGCAGGGCCTGGAGGTTCAATGCCAGGGTCTGCTGTGCCCTGCCCCAGCACTGGGGGCATGCTGAGACAGCAATTGAGACTGGATTTGGTGGTGTGTGCCTGCAATCCCAGTTCTTGACAGGCTGTAAACAGGTGGATCACTACAAGGCCAATCTAGTAGTGAGACCTTGAATAACCTGTACAACTTTCTCTAAAATACAAAAAAAAAAAAAAAAAAAAAGAGTAAATCTAGATCAACATTCTTACCATGACTAAATTAAAACAAAAATAAAACAAAGATCTGAATATTAAAACAGAAACACATAATGTCCTGGAAAATAAAAATGGATAAAAGTTTTAAAGAAATTGATATATGCAAGGAATTTCTGAACTGTAACCTGAAAACACAAGAAATAATATCAAGAATCAACAAATACATGAGAAAATGTTCCAACATCATTAGTCATTGAAAAAAATGCAGGAGTGGTAAAATAGCTCAGGGGACTAAGAGGAAAACACAGGAACAGCGGTTCTATCCCCATCACCACATGCAGCACCAGCCCAGCCTGAGGGCAGGCTGATCTGGCCACATGTAATCCAGCACTGGTGAGGTTGAAACAGGAGTTGGAGTTGCATAGTGTGACCTTGTGTCAAATACATACATAAAAAATAAATGCAGAGTAGGGCTGGAGAGATGGATCAGATGTATAAGTGTGTGAAAATTCCAACTGTACTCAGATTCCATCTCACCCCAGTAAAAATAGCTAACAGCAAGAACTCTACCAATAACAAATGCTGGAGTGGCTGTCAGGGAAAAAAAAAACAAAAGGACCCTTCACTAATGTGTAAGTGTAAATTGGTACAATTACTCTGGAAATCAGTGTGGAGATACCTCAAAAAACTGGGATTGGAGGTCCCATTCAAGCCAGCTATTTCCTTCCTAGGTATTTTTCTGGAAGAACTGAAAACACATACCACAGCAATATCTGTGCAAAGTGTTTATAGCAGCATAATTTATCATAGGTCAATCTTGGAAACAGTCCAGTGCCCATCAACTGAGGAATGGGTAAAGAGGATGTGGTACTTTTACACAATGCTATGATACAATGTAGTATCACTCAGCTATAAAAAGATAAATTCAAGGTTTTTACAGGCAGATGGATGCAACTAGAGACCATAATCATAAGCAAAATCAGACCCACATGTGTAAACATTATATTGGCTCCCTAATGTAAAAACCTGAAAAAGTCAATAAAATCTGAAAGGCACAATAGATACTGTGAAAGGGAAAAGAAACTGCTCAAAGGGAAGGGACGATTGGGATGAGGGAAAGGAGAAAAGCAAGAAAGAAGGAAGGGAAATAAGTAAATATATATATGTACGTATACACAGGATAGCTTGGATAACTGTACTACTGATTTCTACTGGTTGATTGAAAAGTGAATGCTTAAAAATTTTTCATTTTAACTTTAGACCAATTTTGAATGCTTATATGTGGTAATCTGAACAACTAATTTGAAGCCAACAATGTAAACTATAACAACCATTGTTGAATTCTTATCATTTTGTTTAGTAAAACTATGTATAATTTCTAATGTTTTTTATTATTTATTCTTTTTAAAAAGTAAAATAAATAAAAGAATGAAACTTAAAATACTGGGAAAAAAGAATGAACAAAAAATCCTATCAGATTCAAAAGCTTATGTGTAGCAAAGGTGACAACCAACTAAAGAGACGACATACAGAATGGGGAAAAAACTCTTCAAGCGACTCTACAGAGGGATAATATGTAAAATATAAAGAAATAAAGAATTTATTTCCTTGAAATAAATGATCCAATCAAACTGAGCAACTGAGGTAAATACATGAAAAAAATGGTCACATTTCTGGCCATCGGACAGACATAAATTCAGATAACATTCAGATTTCATCTTACTCTGCAAAGAATGAACATCATCACGAAATCAAATAATAACAAATGCTGTCATGCCTGTGGATACAAAGGAAAACTTTCACACCACAATTGAATTAAGGTGATTTCTCAGAAAATTAAAACTAAACGTTCCATCTCATTCAGCTAATGTGAACTTGTAGGTATTTTTCCCAAGGAGTCAAACATATATTTATACATAAATAGTCATGTTTATAGCTACATAATTCATAGTAGCTGAAGTTTGAAAGTAACCTATATGGGGCCCAGCGGGATGGCTCAGTGGTCTAAAGCGCCTGCTTGTGAAAGCTTGGGCGGCTTCAGTGACCGTGGTTCGATCCCCGGCACCACATGCTGCACCAGCCCTGCCGTCAGGGCGCGGGCTGAGCCAGCCATAAAAATGAGTGAATAAGCAAATAAAAGTTATGAAACAAGAAAAACATAAATAAATAAAATAAAAAATTCTTTAAAAAAAGAAAGTAACCTATATGTTCCTGAGCAGACAAACAGAGAAAATGTGTTTATGCACAATGTAGTACTATTCTGCCATAACGAAGGATGAAGGATTAACTTTAGTCCTTTTGAGGATAACTGATGTGACTTGAGATCATAGCATTGAACAACAAGTCAAACACACAGCTTCAGTATCATATAAATTCTCTATATGAAAAGCCCAAGTTAATAATAAAATCTATAATTAGGTATAGGCACTCAGAAATGGTGATAGAGACTTTGCAAAAGTGAAGGTCTTCAGGAGTTGGGAGGGTGCAGGAAGGGTAGGGACAGGGGGTGAATGAAGGACTTAAGATGTGTCATGTACACATACCAACTCTCTATAGTGAATGTAGTGATTAGGTACTGCAAATATTTACCAATAAAAATAAAAAGTTAGAAGAAAGAAAACCAAATTTAAGGTTCCCAAACTGCTGCAATGACGGTAATGTCACAAATAAACTCTTCCTTGCCTCTTTTCAGTTCTTATAACAGCTGTCCTCTCAGTCTAAATGACACATGCTATACTTTTTGAAATTAACTACTCTTTAGATTCTTTCACACAATTTTTTCCTAGAGTCTATTTCTACATTTCTGGGTTTTTCCTTCTTAATCTCGTTTTAGGAACTTTTTTCTTTGGGCTCTTTAAGAAGTATTTTCCAACAGCTGGGCTAGATTCGTATTTTTTTTTTTCTTCATCAAAACACCTTTTCTGAGCCATCTTTCCAGATGTGTGGTTTCAGCTATCATCTGCACTACAGACTTCCTTTATGTACTTTATGCCTCGCCCTTTCTGCTGTATATTAATTCTCATGAAGTTAAATGGTTATTCAACATCTCTATTTTGTTGGGTGACTGGCCACCTCATAATAAATAGCTTCAAAAGTAGACCAGTTTCTTTCTGCTTTCCTCCACTTGAGGCAATATGAAGGTACAACTGCACTTTTCACCAACTCGGTTCTTGCAATCTGATTATTTGCCTACTTCTATTAATACTCCCTTCTAAATATTCTTTATGCATTTCCTCTCCCACTTCTAATTGATTCTGGCTCTTAGGCTAAGCCACTGTCATTTTTCACCCACATGACTTTAATAGTCTGACTCATCTTCTTTCACCCTCCTCCCAATCTGTTCTCCTTCCTATGGCTACAGGGATATTTTAAAATACAAATATGATATCATTTCTCCACTAAAATGTTCTGTTTCCAGAATCATATCTGAAGCTCTCAGAATGGTGTCTTATAAATGCTTTACACTCTGGAGCCCTGCTAGGTCCCTGGCCCTAAGATCTCTACCTTACCATTCTTTTATACTAGACATTCTGAATTTCTTGTAATTGCATTTAAACAAATTCAATTAACAGTGTGTTTTGTGAAATGCTTTTACATAATTTTGGTCTTTCTTTATGGAACACCACTCATTTCTTACATGACTACCTCTAATTTTCCTTCTTGTCACTCATCTTATTCAGTTTTGTCACCTCCTCCAAAAAGCCTCCCTAAGTGCTCCCCACTTCAGTCTTAAGACGCCTGTCTTCAGTGCTCAGTTCCGCTTTGTACTTCCCATGCTAAACTGGAATCATTGCTAACTTAACTGTGTCCTCTATGAGGCTATTGTTTCTTTAAAGGCAGCTATTAACCTCTGCATCCCAACACAGTGGCAGACTGATTTAATGAATGGGAAAAGGAAAAAAATGAATAAATGAGGGGAAAATCCTCATTATATGAAGTGAGATACAATAAATGGAGACAGATGTGTTTATTTGCTGTAATGTGTTCTTGAATAAGGAGACAACAATCCTGGTTCACAAAAAAGGCCAGGGCTGGGGTGATATGCTTTAGTTATCTTTGTAGTTGAAGCTGTTGGAAGCATTGCTTATATTCTTCTCCAACAGTGGGGATGACTCTGCATAGATTGAGGTACATGTCCTGCCAGGTGTCACTTCAAGGCCAGAGATATACCCTGGCAATACAGCTGGACAAGAATCAAACTACAAGCCAGGCGTGGTGGCTCATGCCTGTAATCCCAGCACTCGGGAGGCTGAGGCAGGAGGATCGGTGTGAGTTCGAGACCAGCCTGAGCTACAAAAGTAAGCTCAAGGCCAGCCTCAACTGCA